>JABUQX010073843.1:10000-22500 GCA_015478945.1 Trachelipus rathkii | reverse complement strand
ATATATATATATATATATATATATATATATATATATATATATATATATATATATATATATATATATATATTATATATATATATATATATATATATATATATATATATATATATATATATATATATATATATATATATATATATATATATATATATATATATATATATATATATATATATATATATATATATATATATATTCCCTTTTCCAAATCACTTTTACTTAGCCTTTCCTTCCCATCTTCTTTCTGCTCGCTCCATTTCACATAAGAACTTGTCCAAAAGACCAAATTCTTCGGTAACAAATCCAGGATCCGCGTCCCTCGTTTCGGACCATAATAAAAATCAATAAAAAGATAAAATCCCAATAAAATATTCTTCATTACATGAATATTATGAAGGGTCACCCACCATATCACTTAAATAATTTATTATTATTATTATTATTATTATTATTATTATTATTATTATTATTATTATTATTATTATTATTATTATTATTATTATTATTATTATTATTATTATTATTATTATTATTATTATTATTATTATTATTATTATTATTATTATTATTATTATTATTTTATTATTATTATTATTGTAGCGCAGAACGGCATCACCGCCGATTTTTATAAAAATCCCAGAATATACTCTAAAAAAAATAATAATAATGAAGAATAAAAAAAAATGAAAATGACTTACGTCCACAGTATGTTACGTCTTTAGGAAAAAAAGTTACAACCTCTCAAAGTTGTTAAAACTTCCATAGACCTTTCATTTTTTATCCTTCCAGGTTAGGTCTCATTTTAGGCCCTCTAATTCAGGTTATGATATGTTTTGTTAAGTATACACAGAGTAAATCTGTGTATACTCATCTTATCTAACTGAACTAGGACCGTCCTAAAACGAACACGAGGCCCGTTAATTTTTTTTTTATAAGAAAGCCTATGGGAAAATTTTTAACTTTGAGAGGCTGTAACTTTTTTCCTAAAGACTTAAAAATAATATTCGTTTTTTTTTTTATTCTTCATTATTATTTTTTTTAGAGTGTATCCTGTGATTTTTAAATTATTTTTTTATATAAGAAAATCCTATTGGAAAATTCAAACTGAGAGGCTGTAACTTTTTTTTCCTAAAGACGTCAGTCATTTTCGTTTTTTATTCTTCATTATTATTTTTTTTAGAGTACATCCTGTTATTTTTTATAAAAATCAGGGGTGAAGCTCTTCTGCGCTACTATTACCATTATTTTTATTATTATTAGTAGTAGTAGTAGCAGTAGTAGTAGTTGACTAGAGAAAGTAATAGTAGTAGTATTTATTGCAGTAATAGTAGTAGTAATAATAATAAGTGAAGCAGCACTAATTAGTTTATTAATTACATAAGTGGCCGTAATTCAAAATTTAATAGAAATGGCATAATTCTCAAAATCGTATCGAGTTATTATATGCAATAAAAACAAACATTTATTAACTTTTCATTAATTATATCCGTGCATTTTTAATTATTATTATTACTATTTTCATTTTTATTATGTAACAGATATTACGGATACACGCACACGTATATATATATATATATATATATATATATATATATATATATATATATATATATATATATATATATATATATATATATATATATATATATATATATATATATATATATATATATATATATATATATATATATATATATATATATATATATATATATACACTACTCTTATATATATATATATATATATATATATATATATATATATATATATATATATATATATATATATATATATATATATATATATATATATATATATACATATATATATATATATATATGTATATATATATATATATATATATATGTATATATACAATAATATATATATACATAAATACTATACTTTTGCTTTTACTTTTTCCATATATATGTATATATATATATATATATATATATATATATATATATAACATATATAATATATATGCTTTCTATATATATATATATATATATAATATATATATGTATATATATATATATATATATATATATATATATATATAAAGATAAAACATGTATTTATATATATATATATATATATATATATATATATATATATATATATATATATATATATATATATATATATATATATATATATATATATATATATATATATAAATACAAGGCCGTTTGCAGGGGGTTGAGGGCGTCTAAACCCCACCCACCCCGCGAAATTATTTAAGCTGTCAAAATTTTTTAATGACTTGAATCTTTAAATTTTAATTTATTAGAATAATAAAAATAATTATGAAAACAAATTAAAAGTATATATTAATAGAAAAAGAAGGAAAACATATTTGTGAAGATTGGTTTTAGTGGCTGTTGTTGAAAGCACAAAAGGAAACTTTTTATAGAAAGAAATTCGGAGGTCGAAATAAATATTGATTTTTGATTGGACAGCGATATGATGGTGTAGCAACAATGAAGAAATGTTTTAGAGGTTTTCAATCTGTTCGAAAATCTCTAGCGGTATTGTTTCTTCATTGTTTGTTCATATTCAGGTGCAATACAAACACATTAGAAACTTTATTGGCAGTTGGCACAGTGAAAAAACTGGGCACTATTTTACGTCACGAAAATGTACAAATTTTTTTTTTTTTTTTTTTTTAAAGAAAAATATAAAGATTTTTAAGAGACAAACTGGACAAATCTAACTCGAAGTAAGAAACAAGGTATGTGGAAAGTAACGATTTATTGTTACTATTACTATGTGGGAAAGTTTTTAAGCAATTGGTGAAGCTTAAGAGAAGCTTGATATGAATTAAGATATGGTACAATATTCAAAAACCTCAAATCTTTTGAAATCAGTAATCGAGGGCGAATATGTTTATAGGTTTAATTATGATTTTATTTTTTATTCTCCCTCACTCTTCCATTACGGTGTTAAGTGTCAGTGGTAAGTTGGTAACAGTGACTGATCTTAATCATATTGAAAATGTCATGCATGTTTTGAAAGATTTTCAGCAAACATCAATAAAAAATTTCAAGCACTTTAGGGTTAGAAACAGAACTTCTGCTTTCTGTGTTGAAAGTGAATGTCGTGTCATAATCAATGTAAAATGAAAGAAATAAAGAAAAAGCAAATCATTTCATGATGATTTTCAAACTATAGTTAGAGAACAGTACGTGAACTATAGTTCCATAGCTACCATTAGTAAAGTAATTAGTTCCATCGATACCTAATTAAAAATTTTACAATTTTGTAAATAAATTTGATAAAGATTTTTTAAAGGTTTTAACACCTATCTTACCCACAACGTGCACTCCACAAAGCTATTTCTATACTCTCAAAGGCTCAAAACATACTTTCTCTCAATTTTATAAGCGACAAAGACTAACATGATCTGGTTTAAAATAGAAAATATTAAAGAGAATCAAGTCAACAACGCTTGTTGTTAAGAGCAAAAATTACCATATATATAGAGTATATATATATATATATATATATATATATATATATATATATATATATATATATATATATATATATATATATATATATATATATATATATATATACAATGTCCTCACTACCACTCACGGTGTCCTTTTCAGGGAGGTGACAGAAAATAAAACAGAAAAACCTACCCAATCCCACCCAAGCCTAACGCAAATCTCTAAGGTGAGCGCAAACGTAGGCTTTAAAGAGAGAGGAAGATTAAATGCAGTTGGAAAAACAGAAGATGGAAGGAGTTCCACAGAACAGAAGTAGCTGGAAAGAAAGAGGCACCACAACGAACAAATCTGGGATTCTTAATACTCACGGGAAATTCGTGCGAGAGCAAGGCACCTCTTGTAATACGTGCGCGAAGCAAGGGTAGTGGAATGAGAGAGGCCAACCCCCTCGAGCATCTGCCGCTGTAGTACCTATAGAAAAAGAGATGTGCGCCAACGTCACGTCTCAGAGATATAGGGTCAAGGGAGTTTGAAAGAAAGGGACAGTTTATTAGTCTCTTAGCTTTAGACTCAACCCTATCCAATAGGAGGGTGGAGCAGGAGCCCCCCAAATGTGAGAACAGTACTCCATACAAGGCGAATAAGGCCCTTATATAGCAGGAGAAACTGTTTAGACCAAAAAATTCCGGCAACCTGAACAGAACTCCCAGCTTCTTTGAAGCCACCTGAGCAACCATTGAAGGATGAGGTTTCCAAGCCAATTTGTTGTTTGTTAAGACCAAGAATGTTTATATTATTCAGAGATGAGACGTTAGAGACGTCGAAGGAAATAGGAAAGTTGGGAGGTGTTTTGAGAGGGAGATGTAAAGATGTTGAGTTTTTAAAGAGTTGAATTTTACAAGGATGCGGTAACCCCACCGGGAAAAAGCCATCCAGATCGGCAAGAATAGAATCGGAAAGCTGAAGACGAGAGGCAACTCTAGATGCAAAAGAGGGAACTGATTTAAAATGAGTGGAGAATAGAGAGTTGAGTCATCGGCATAAGTGTGAACAGAGTTAGATATACAGTTGAGGAGATCGTTGATGAAAAGTAGGAATAAAGTTGGAGATAGAACAGAACCTTTAGGAACACCACAATTAACAGGAAAGGAGGAAGAAGACACTCCATAAACGAGTGCTGATATGGAACGATCTGAAGGAAAACTAGATAAGAGTGATCAAAGAGAAAGAGGAAACCCTAAAGGAAGGGAGGTTAGAGAGCAGTGACGCGTGCCAAACCCTGGTCAAGCTTTGATATATGAAGGCCACCCACGCAAGATTCCCCATAATCCCTGATGGCAGAAGACCATTAATCAGTTAGATAGGAAATCTCGAGTATAGAAAGCCATATTAATGATTTGAAAAAAGGGAATGAGACTCCAGATAATCCAGGAAATGAGAGTTAAGAAGAGTTTCAAAGATTTCAGATAGAATACAAGTAGAATGAGAAGGATAATTTGAAGGATCAGAAGGCTGCCTTTTTTCGGATTGGTTGATACATGTACGCTTCCATATAATTGATGAAAGTATTAGTATGCCAAGACAGTAGCATAGTTGAACTAGGACAGAAGCCAGCTCAGAAGCCCCTCAAACACGGGGAGGAATGCCATCCGTCCACTAGCCTTCCTACGTTCATAGATCTCAGGATCCCATGCACACGATCATGTGCAATCACAGGTAAAGACATGGGAAACCTGAGAGGAAAAGGAGTAGGAGGAGGGATGCCAGAATCGTCCAGGGTAAAATTAGATTAAAAAAGGAGGCCGATGATTGGGTTTTTTAGAAGGAGAGTTAGCTACAGAACCATCAGAGAATAAGGGGAGGAAAAGCAGATTTACAAAAATTGTTAGAGATGCTTATAAGGTATGAGGTCAAAACTTTTCATCAGCAGGATAACCACAGCAGGTTGGCGCACTTTCTTTTAGTGAAAGTACGCTTAGCCTGTCGAATCAGTATTCTTGCAACGATTCCGAGAATGAAAATTAGTGAGAGTGATAGAAGAAAGAGAGTTTTTCATCTGACATGCAATGGTCTCTCTCCTGAATGGCGAGAGAACAAGCTCCATCGAACCATGAATTTTGAGGAGAAAGATTTAGCAGAAGATGGTTCTGAACCTGCTCATCCCATCGCGATTACGGCCCCACTTCTTTCAGCGTGGTGACAGAAGATCCTCCCGAGTCAAAGCAGATTCATTCCAAGAGCTGTCAAATAAAACACGGCAATACCCCCAACTAGCCCGATTAAAGTGTCAGAAATTACGTTTAGCGGTGGCGCTGCTGGAGAAAAAGTATTATAATTAAGAGCTACAAGATTGTGATCCGAGTTACCAATAGGAGGAAAAATGGTGTATTTATAACGAGAAGGAGTAGTGGTGAAACATAAGTCAGGCGTGTTCAAGAATTGCTAGCCTGACCTGGGATATGTGTAGCTCCAATTAACTGTTCCAGATCAAGCGAGAATACCGAATGTTTTAGCCTCCTCCTGCCTGCATCAGTGTGAGAGGAGCCCAAACACTCAGTGTGGTGTGAGTGTACTTTGAAATCCCCTAAATAGAGGACCTCAGCATTTGAATGGGAAGAGGTAACAGTTTCATGAGAAGTAGTAAGATAGGCAAAAAGAACGTGAAAAACTGTTCCATTAAGGAAGCAGCAGCAGAAACACAATATAATGAAGTAGTAGGGAGAAAGATTTTAAGCCACGGAACATCGAAGTTAGAAGATTCAAGATTCTCGAGACGTGTTACAGGAGTGTTTATGTTTATATAAACACAGACTCCACTATTTAGTCGGAAATTATAGAAAAAGTTATAGTTAGAGATATTAAGTTTATTTGAAAAAGAACCCTGGCCAGCTGATTCCGACAGTACTAAAATGTTAGGTTGAGAGATAGAGAAGTGATATTCTACAGATTCGTGGTTAGCACGTAGGTCACGCAGGTTGGCAAAATCAATAGAGAACCCCCGCCTGATCACACCTCTACATCCACTCTGACCAGTCTTTCAATCAGCCACTCACACAACCAAACACACACAAGCTCTCGTACACAATATAGTCTAATATCAAACAATATTTAAAACTAATTAGAGCGAGACAATCTTTGACAACTGATAATAAGCAAACAGATAAGCAATAAATAGTAATGAATAAATTAGTTTGCACGATCAAACTGACCAGTTATCAAACCCATACAAACTAATATGCGAGTGTTTCGCATTAAAACCTACAAATACTTAATTATATAAAATATTAAATAAAAAGGAGCACAAAAGTAAAAAAAAAAAAAAAAAAAAACAAAACAATAATTAATAATAAACTAAAAATTTAAAAATTAAAAAAAAAAAATAAATAAATAAATTAAAACTTAGCTTAAAATTCTAAACGGCGAAAGCTTCGTTGACATCTTCATAATTTGCAGATATCAAATTATCAAATACTAAAACACCAGGTTTATACTAGGGATGTACCGATACCAGAAAAGAGGCCGATACCGATACCGATACCGATACTCTATTTTTTTAGGTGCCGATACCGATACCGATACCGATACTTTAATTAATATAATAAATACACAGTAATAAGATAGAACATTTGTGTACTGGTTGGCAACTCAAGATTGCATTCCCTGTACAACCAATACTTAGTCATTTATATTTCATATTTGGTTGTGCCCAAGTATATTTATTTTATAAATTAAAATAGTATCTTTAAGGAATAATAAATGCAAATATAATATTAATAACTTTTTTATGTTTGTGTTTATTTAAAAAATATTCCATTTCCATTTTCCATTAAGTATTAAAAAAGTTTAGCTACTAGCTTTTATGTTTTAACATGATTACAATTTACAAGAAGATTCTTTAACTAGCTACAATATAAAGAATAAAAATAATGAAAGAAGAGACCTCAATTAATCAGCTGAAAAGATAAAATAAAAAACGCTATTACTCAAACATGACATAATAATAATACTCCTTTAAGATAGATATAATTCAATAATCAAAATTCAAAATTCACAAATTGTGATGCAAAAAACATTGCTTTCTCAATTAGCATCTGGGCGAGAGACTGTTCCTTGGAGTGTTTACATCTCTACCCACACTATAAATACTTCGACAGGCGAAGGAGGTGCTGATAATTATTTGCCTGCAAGCACTGCATAATACCGAAAACCCGGCCCATTTTTCATGCCACCTACATGAAAGGATTCTTTCTGTAGGCAGCATTCATGTTTTCAGAGCCTTCATCTCCCTTCACAGATTGCAAATTTGAATTATCTTTTTGCCCTTACTACTGTCTCTTCTGCTTTACTGATGAGGGTTCCTGTGTGATTCCTTAAGGTGAATGAAATGTCAATGCAATTTCGGCCATGAACTTATCAAAGTCTAACATATCCAAATCCTCATCTTCAGTAGGTTTATTTGCTGAAAAGCCACCATCGTCACTATCAGTGCTGTTTGCCAGTTTGATAAAGTGGCTTCCACTTTTGTGTAAATCTTTTTTCTTTGTCAGCTAAAGCCCTGGTTGCGTTAGTTTAAATGCATTCTCTAGAAGATTCACCGTCGGGATGCCATTCTTTGTGGGGTTTCAGCTAGCTAAAGGAATCCTTATTAGAACCTTTTTTTTTTTTTTTTTTTTTTTTTTTTTTTACAGTTGTCACCGGCTGCCTACGGGACAGAACCGTATACCCAAGTGCACTGGGCAGAACCCTTTTTCAAGGAGGTGTTGAACGCCTTCAAAATTCATCTAACGCAATTACGCAGATGAGCACACAGACCCAGGCTTTAAAGTGAGGGAAAATAAATTGAGTAGGAAACATAGATGATGGAAGAGAAATTCCACAGAACAGAGTGGCAGGAAAGAAAGAAGCACCGCAGTGAACTAGTCTGGAGTTACCAATATCAACACAAAACTCACGTGCCGAATCACCACCCTCGATCTACGTGAGGATGTCCTAAAGCAAGGTGGTGGCACGGCGGATAGTCTCTTGAAAAATTGTCGCTACAGTACCCCATAGAAAAGGGATAAAGCACCAACATCGCGCCGCAAATATAATGGGATAGAGGTCAAGTGAACTAGAAAGCACAGGACAGTTTTGAGCAAGTCTTTGGCTCTCCTTTGACTCGACCCTATCCCAAAGCCGGATGAAACCAGAGCCTTCCCCCAGATATGAGAGTTAGTACTCCATACAAGCGGATGAGACCCTTGTATAGGTAGAGTAAACGAGAGAGGAAAAAAAGTCTCTTGAAGTACAAACAGGCCGCCCCAGTTTTTCGACGCCGCCGCCTTCTGGGAACCACGGCGACCAAACCTCATGAAGACGGGCATGCCGTTTATGTTAAGGCCAAGGGATGTTTATATTGTCAACAGGAGAGTTGAGAAAACTGTCGAAAGAGATAGGAAAATTAGGTGTCTTAGAGAGGGAGATTTGTGAAAGTTGGTTTTTAAATTATTAAATTTCACAAGCTTGAGACGACCTGAACCCTTGAAATTTATCCAGATCAGCGAGAATAGAATCGGAAAGATTTAAGACGGGCAATTCTTAAAGTAAAGTGAGTGAAGTAGAATTAGAATGAGTTGAAGAATGAAGTGGTCAAGTCATTTGACATATGAGTGGATGGAGTTAGATGTGCAGGTGAGAAGATCAATGATGAAAAGTTAGAATAAAGTAGGAGATAAAACAAGAACCCTGAGGAAACACCACTATTGGACAGAAAGAGAAGTCGGACCCATCAACAAATTGAGCCGGGATATTGAGCTGATTTTGGTGAAAGAAAGCTAGACATTATTAAGCAAAGAGAAAGAGGAACCAAAGAAAAGGAGGTGAGCCAGAGGTGACGCGTGCCATACCCGGTCAAATGTTTTGAATATGTAGTGCCACCACACAAGTCTTCCTGTAGTTCCTAAGGGCGGAAAATCAAAAATCTGTTAATAGAGTACATCGCCAGTAGATCTCGAGCACCAAAAGCCGTACTGGTAATCGGAAAGAAGGGAAAGAGATTCCAGATGATCTAAGAAGTGAGAGTTGAGAAGGGTTTCAAAGATCTTAGAAAGAATACAAGTTAGAGCTATAGGGCGATAGTTAGAAGGATCAGAACAGCATCCTTTTTTCGGAATAGGTTGGACATATGCGCGCTTCCAACACTGAGGGAAAGTGCTAGTATTGAGGCATAGAATATAGTTGAACGAGGGTGGGGTTAGAACGGAAGCACACTTCCTCAAAACTGGGGAGGAATGCCATCCGGCCACCCGCCTTCCTAACGTTCATAGATTTCAGGAGCTCATGCACCCGATCAAATGAAATGACAGGTAAAGGCATAGGACACCTGAGAGGAGAAGGAGGAGGAAGAGGAATACCAGAATCGTCCAGGATTGAGTTAGAGGAAAATAGGAGGCCAAAGAGATGATTGGCCTTTTCAGTTGGAGTATTAACAACAGAATCATCAGAGCGAATAAGAGGAGGAAAGGATGCTTTACAGAAGTTGTTAGAGATGTTTTGGCAAGAGGCCAGAGATTTGCCAGTAGGAGAACCAAGGAGGTCAGCACTTTTGTTTAATGAAAGTCTGCTTTGCTCGTCGAAGAGTCTGCAACGATTTTTAGCTGAATGAAACTTGGCAAGAGTGGATAGGAGAACGAGGATTTTTTCTCTGCACACCTGATAAGCACTGCCCTACCTGAATGGCCAGGAACAAGCACGATCGAACTATTGGATTATGAGGAGAAAAGATTTAGTCCAAGAAGGAATGAACCTGCTTATCCCATTAATTACAGTTCCCACTTTATCGACAGAAGCCGGGAGCGTCTTCAGAGTCAAAGTAGTCACTGCAATTATAGCGTAGAAGGCAACCCACGCCCAATTGGCTCCTGATCAAAGTACTGCTGAAACTGCATATGAGTACGGGAGATGTTGGAGAGAAAGTATAAAATTAAGAGATATAAGGGTTGGGGTCAGATTTACCAATAGGAGCGAAGGTGGTGTATTTGAGAGAAGGACTAGTGGTGAAACATAGGTCAAGTGTGTTCAAGAACCGGTTGGAACGATCCGGAATGTGTGTGCCTCAATTAGTTGCTCCAGATTGTTGAGAATACTGAATGCTGATTCGGCCTCCTCCCCACCTAATTCAGTATGAGAGGAACCCAACAATTCAGTGTTGTATACATTGAAATCTCCTAAATAAAGGACTCCTCAGTACGGATGAGAAGATATAACAGCTTCGTGGAGAAGTAGTGATATTCAAAAAAGGCGTGAAAAATCTGTTCTGTTAGTGTCCGTGGTTCTTCAAACTTTAATTCGCAATGTACCCCTTCCAGTTCAGCATCATGAACCTCGTACCCCTAGAAATTTTTGTTCATATTTTTTTGTTTATTTATATATATATATATATATATATATATATATATATATATTATATATATATATATATATATATATATATATATATATGATATATATATATATATATATATATATATATATATATATATATATATATATATATATATATATATATATTATCTGAGAATAATGATTAGTGGGAAGGATGTGCTTGCATATTCGTTGCTATGTCTTCAATTCTGTGTGCTGTTTTCGACAGTAACAATCGTAAATCAGGCTCTACATTCAATTTTGATCGGAGCTTGTGTTTAATCAAGCACAAATAGGAAAATCCTTGCTCACACAGATATGTTGAAGGAAACGGTAGAAGTTTTGAGATAACCATTTTTGCAAGTTGAGGATAAGACTGGAATACTAGTGACCAGAATTTGATAAGAGATAATGTATCATAAGCATGCTTAAGAATAGAGTCATTTAAGAAGTCTTTAAATTCCTCCTCAGCGTCTGTAGGAAGTGAATGTTCATCTACGTTGAAAGGGTTAAGTATTAATTTTACTCTGTTCTCTTCTATTTCTGGCAAGTAAGACAATTTCAATACAAAGAGAAGATAAGTGAAATTGAATAAGATTACCGATGTCGGTAATATCATTTTCTCCATCAAGAATTTTCGCAGTATTTTCAAACATGTGAAATTTTCCTGATTTCACATTTTTTCCCACAATTCAAGTTTCATAGTAAATGACTTACATTTATCGATAAAATCAATCAATGTTGTGGATTTCTCTTGCAGTGATAAATTCAGATCATTTTGTCGAGAAAATATGTCACTGAGATATGCCAGTTTTAGTTGCCATTGTTTTTGAGTGAGGTTTTCACTGAAATACTTGGATTGTGCCTTAGCATCTCTTGAAAAGAATTCGGACATCTCTTCTCTCAGATTTTGAACTCTAGAAGTTACATTTCTTCGCGAAAGCCATCGCACTTCTGTGTGAAAGAGCAAAACTTCATGTTTAGCCTCGAAATCTTGACACAACAAACGGAAAAGGCGACAATCAATTGAACTAGATTTAATGGCGTTTACCATTTTGATAACATCATTAAGAACATCTCGAAGTTCAGGAGGTAATGTCCTGGATGCCAAAGCATATCGATGAATCATACAGTATAAACTTATTACATCAGGGTTCACCTCCTTTACTTTTCCAGAACGAATGCCAAGCATTGCCGGTGCACCGTCAGTTGTGCATGCGCAGACATTTTTTTTCCAAGAAAGTCCTACGATATCAAAGAATGTGTTGACTGTCTGTAAAATATCCAGTAGTTGAGGCTTCCAATGAGTGGCAAAATAGGAATTCTTCTTTAAAATCTCCATCTTTTATATACCTTGCAAAAACAAGCAACAACTGTACATAGTTACTAATGTCTGTAGTTTCATCGAGTTGTATGGAAAACATCTTGGTTGGTGTAGTTTTAATTTCTTCGATCACTTGTTGTTTGTCTTCTGCCATATCAGAAATTCTTCTCTGAATAGTATCGTTCGATAAAGGCATATAATTTGAATTTATATTGGTGAGTGAATTCTTCACCCATCAGCATAAACTTTTACGAATACTCGCAAATAAGGAAGAAACAGGCTTCGGCAATCGTGATAGTGTTTTTTTTTTT
>JABUQX010073842.1:30000-35000 GCA_015478945.1 Trachelipus rathkii | reverse complement strand
TAGGTGGCATGGGTGGGTTGGATTGAGTGTTTTCTGGAAAAATTGTGTCCCTACCATCTTCAAGTGGGTAGGGATGGGAAGGATGTGTGTCTCGTCATGTAAATGCTGGATGGGGTTGTTTTAGTACATCCAGTGATTATTCTAAGGGCAGTGTTTTGTGTAACTTGTAATTTATTTAAGTTGGATTGTGATAGTGCTGGGAACCATGCGGGGGAGGCATAGTTTATATTAGTTCTAAGGAGTTGTTTGTAGATTGTGGTTAGGGTGTGTTTTCTGTGTGTTAGTGTGGAGAGTTCGGAGGGTGTTTAATTTAGTTGTGTTGAGGAAGTAATTTGGTCGATGTGGGGAGAAAGTCATATGTGTGTCGTGTAAGTGAGTCCTAACATTTTGGGGTTTTGTTTAGGGAGGGGTTGTTGTTCAAGTAGACTATTGGGTGGAAATGTGGATTGCGGGCGGTCTGTGGTTAGAGGTGATGGAGGATTATGGTAAGCTGTCATCTCGCCAGAGTAGCCAAGTTTCTAATAATTGTAGGTATTCTTTATGTGTTGGGTGGCTGTATTTACAAGTGGATGTTGGGAAATAAGACTGATGTCGTTTGTGTAAGTAATTAGTTTGGTGGATTGGTTGGTAGGTGGCAAATATATATATATATATATATATATATATATATATATATATATATATATATATATATATATATATATATATATATATATATATATATATATATATTCCCTCTATCCTCCTTTCATCTCCCAAAATGGAGTTGGGTACGTAACATGTACTGGAAATACAATAGTCAAGTAGAAGAGTATAACATTAAGTCAAATGAAACTCCCCACACTCTAAGTGCGAGCTGCGACCAGACATTTTTCACTTTGTAACTTGGATAAAGGATGAAAAATTAAATTTTGTTAATGTAAATAAATGTTTATCCCTTGGGCTAGGCCCACAATCATTTCCGTCACAAAACTCTGTCATTCAACCCTATTAAATACTTCTGGTTTCTGCCAAACTCACATTCATTTTCTTCAGACACTCATTTGCTAACTCAATCCAATTTATCTTTGAAATCTCAACAGTTAACTTATCGACTATCAATCATCCTTTCCATAAAACCAAACCAACTTAACACACTTATTTATTCTCTCATTTGCGAATTTCATCACACCACACATCTCTCAAATATTGTAAATAAAGTATCAACAAGATTCGCTTTATAAGTTCGTTTTTGAAAAACAAATAAAAGTAGAAACCATAGTTTTACTGCCTTTAATGCTAACACCTGTAACAACATACCATCATGCAGAACCCTAGCGCTTCAAGACATAGTTCCTTTGCGGTCACCAAGGATTTAATTGCACCAGCCAGCTTTCTACCATTCACAACTTTCTGAAACATGACATTTGCATTCATCAAGGATTTAATTCCACCAGCCACCATACTACCCTCCAAAACTTACCTACTACATTCTGTATCATCAGTTCCATTTTTTATCCAACTATATAGCATATAAATATTTAAACTCAGATACTTGTTCTAATTGCTCACCATCCAACATGATTTCACACCGCACTGTCCTCACCTACTACCATCACCTTACTACTAAATATATATATATATATATATATATATATATATATATATATATATATATATATATATATATATATATATATATATATATATATATATATATATATATATATATATATATATATATATATGATTGTTTTTTTTTTTTTTCAGGTTGTCTTGTGTTGTCCTGGGTATTCAGATGGATCGATGAAACCGCAACTGGATGTTTAAATTATTGTTTAGTGTTTTTTTTTAATATGCGACGTGCGGTCGTTATAAGTATTATTTTCCTTTCAGCGTGTTAATAATTGGAAGCTATAAGTGGGGTGGTACAGTGAATAGAGGAAAGTTAATAATGGAATAGTGGTGAAAGTGAATGTGTTAATACTTGGATAGCGTAATGTCGTTAAAAGGATTTAACGTAAATAACAGTTAAAGTGAGCTCATAATTGTGGTTTGGTAAAAAGGAGAAGGATTATAGTATTTACTTTGTGAAATACGTTTAATAACTAAATGTGTAAATAATTTAGGTTACTAGTTATTCAATGTGATAACTAAATTAAAAAGAAAAGTTTTGTTAATTTTTTATAACAAGCTGCCACGATTATATCCAAGTTGTGTGAATATTATATTTTTGTTTGTACAGACAGTAGTGTTGCTTAGAACTAGTTATTTTTTTCAGTGGTAGCAGAGCATAGTTGGGAGAAGTTCTGAGGGAATTAAGGGATTAGTTGAGGTAGAGACGCTCTGTTAGAGAATAGGGACTAGTGTTTAGCTTAGTTTCGGTTGTTTTTTTTTTGGTTTGTTTGAACATGGGTGGTGATGATAAGGGAGCAAAAGGTGCTGAGTAGGCGAAAGTATCGAAAGCGACGAGTGATGAGGTGGTTGATAAGGTGGAAGTTTATGAGAGAAGAGTGAAAAAGAGTTGTCCACCGTTTAATGGTGAGGTGAATGGTGATGAGTATGAGATATGGAAGAAGAAAGTAGATGTATGGTATAAGGTGTGTGGAAAGGATAGTGATAGTCCTGCTGGTGAGTTGTTGTTGAGCCTGGGAGCGCATGCTTTTGAAGGTGTATGCAACATTAAGCTGGAAGAGTTTGGAAAGGAAGAAGGGATGGATGCGATAATTGAGAGGTTGAGATGAAAAGTATGCAAAAGAGAAACAAAGGGACAGGTATGATAGAATTTGCTAGTATTTCTATATAAAGAGAAAAAAGTGGTGAGACAATGAGGGAGTTTGTGAATAGGTATCAATTGGTAGAGAAGAAGTGTAAAATTGTTGGTAAGGTTGATCTGAGTGATGATATGAAGTGTGTGCATTTGCTAGAGGGTGCGAATGTGGAAATTAATCAACGGCAATGGTGCTGGTGTATTGTGGTAAAGGATGAATAAGAAGGCCAAATTTGGTAGAGTGATGGGGCGTATTGTGTGCATGTTTCAGTACCATTTTGGGTACAATTGTCCTGAAAATTTCTAAAATAGAAGTAATAATGGAAGAGGGAATGGTGATGGAAGAGCTGGACGGTTAGTGAATGAGGTGTATGAAGGATCAGGAGTTGGAAGAGGGCATGGCAGAGTCGGTAATAATGAAACAAAAGAGGAACAAAGAGTGGTATCGAGTGAAAGAAAGGAGAGATGAAAAAAGAAGTAGGTGGTATCTGAGTAAGAGAAGTGAGGAGGTGAGGGGAGAGAACTGATGTACAGCGAAAGAGGGCTGAATAGCAGAAATAGGTATGGACAGGTGAAAGATGCAATATCTGCAGGTCGATATATCATTTATGGGCAGAATGTTGAGAGAAAGGTTCTGAAAGGAATCACTGGAGGGAAAGAGATAGGAGGGTTGGTGTTTTTAGAGAAAGGAGATTAATAGAGGAAGTGACTGGATATGATAGGAGAGTGGAAATAAAAGGTGTTGGTAGGGGAATAACAAAACTTTCTCCAGCAGCTCCACCATGCCCCAAACGTACTTTCTGGCACTTTAATTGGGCTAATTGGGGGGCGTTGCGTCGTTTCTTTGCAAACTACCATTGGAGTGAACCTTGCTTTGACTCGGAGGACGCTTCGCTCACTGCTGAAAAGGTAGAGGCTGTGATCGTCGAGGGTATGAGCGGGTTTATTCCATCTTCAACTAAATCTTTTTCTCCACAAAATCCATGGTTCGATGGAGAATGTTCTCGCTCCATTCAGGAAAGAGACATTGCCTATCGTGCATGGAAAAACTCTCGTTCTCCTATCACTCTTACTAATTTCCATTCTGCTCGGAATCGTTGCAGGGCTATTATTCGACAGACTAAGCGCGCTTTCACTAGAAGAAAGTGCGATAACCTACTTGGCTCTCCTACTGATAAAAATTTCTGGCCTCTTGCCAAAAACATCTCTAACGACTTTTGCAAATCTGCCTTTCCTCCACCTATTCTCTCTGACGGTCCTGTAGCTAACTCTCCTACTGAAAAGGCTAATCTCTTCGGCTCCTTTTTTCATCTAATTCTACCCTGGACGATTCCGGCATCCCTCCTCCTGCTTCTTCTCCTCCCAGGTTTCCTATGCCTCTTCCCGTTATTACGCATGATCGGGGGCATGGGATTCTGAGATCTATGAACGTCAGGAAGGCTAGTAGCCCGGATGGCATTCCTCCCCGTGTTTTGAGGGAGTGTGCTTCTGAGCTGGCCCCTGTCCTCGTCAACTATATCCTCTATGCCTTAATACTAATACATTTCAGTGCTGGAAGCGCGCATATGTCCAGCCAATCCCGAAAAAGGGCAGCCGCTCTGATCCTTCCAACTATCGTCGCATAGCTCTCACTTGTATTCTATCTAAAATCTTTGGAACTCTTCTTAACTCCCATTTCCTGGATCATCTGGAGTCTCATTCCCTTCTTTCAGATCATCAGTGTGGCTTTCGACGCTCGAGGTCAACTGGTGACATACTATCTTATCTACTTATGGTCTTCTGCTCTTAGGGACTCAGGGTGGGGAGTCTTGGTGGCGCTCGACATATCAAAGGCTTTTGATCGAGTATGGCATGCGTCACTACTCTCTAAGCTCCCTTCCTTCTCTTTGTTTACTCTTGTCAAGTTTTCTCTGTCGCTTCATATCAGCACTCATTGATGGAGCAGACGTCTTCTTCCTCCTTCCTGTTAATTGTGGTGTTCTCAAGGTTCTGTTTTATCTCCAACTTTATTCTTACTTTTCATCAACGATCTCTTCAGCTGTACTTCTAACTCTGTTTACTCCTATGCCGACGACTCAACTCTCCATTCTTCCACTCATTTCAAATCTGCTCCCTCTTTTGCTTCTAGAGTTGCCTCTCGTCTTCAGCTTCCAATTCTATTCTTGCCGACCTGGATTT
Organism: Trachelipus rathkii; assembly: GCA_015478945.1. NCBI lineage: Eukaryota > Metazoa > Arthropoda > Malacostraca > Isopoda > Trachelipodidae > Trachelipus > Trachelipus rathkii. The sequence goes on along the minus strand of JABUQX010073842.1, from coordinate 30,073 downwards.
GATTTCGCCCCAACCTTGTGAAATTCAACTTTTGAAAACTCTTCTTTACATCTCCTCTCAAAAACACCTCCTA
>JABUQX010073842.1:0-25000 GCA_015478945.1 Trachelipus rathkii | reverse complement strand
ACAGTCGTAGCCGAGGGTTTGCTTTTTATTTTAAGCGTAAATTTAGAACTTGATCTGGTTAAACGGATTCTGGTATCTACAGCAGGAAGAATAAGTCTTTCTTGAGAGAAGATATCACCATTTAAACGGCCGTAAAATTCATAAGTGTTATTTGTAGTTTTAGATGCGTTATCTATATGGCGGATAACATCCTTTGGACTATAAAAACAACAGGATTGGAGATGTATTGTTGGGCATCGTCAGAATATTTAATAATGGTTCGATATAACTTCATATAAGGATTTAATTCGCTGCTGACGCCCACGCCCCCTAATGAAGTTTCGTGAGGTGACTTCCATTTTGGTTAAAACAAGTTATACAAGAAATTTGAATTCAGTGTACCACGTATGTCGGTCTTCGTCTGAAGGAAGGATCTGTACCATCAGGGTTTTGTCAATTTAGTTTTTAAATATAAAAATTACATGTGAAGGGTCCATTATACTGGTCCGAGGGCCTGGAATATTCGGAATTCAGGGACATCGGTGTGGTAAATAGGTGTATGGGGTTAATTTACTGATGATTGTCTCACTTACACTAATTCTGGGTTTGGGTTCATCGAGAAGAGGTCTAATTCAGCTCTTACAGCAGTCGGGCTACGAAGGATGAAGGAAGTGCATCTTGTCTGTAAGAACTCTACCCATATAATGATCAGCATAGGGATAAAACTTGCGTTATATATAGTACAGTCATACATCCCCACACTAGTAATTAAATGGCAAATACATCAATGCATTTTTCCTTTAGAGGTCTTTTTGCTTTAAACTTTTTCTTTCTTGTAATTTTCTTGAGTCCTTTACCTTGACCCGTCATCTTACGCCTAATTTTGCGCTTGACGTCGTCCAACATCTCATCAGAAACATCAGCAATCCGTCTTTTTAAGGACGTACGTGGATTATCCCCAGCGGCTATATCTTGTATAGTATGCATTCCTGTTCTTATAGCTTTTTTACCTATATATTCACCTCCTCTTCTAAATAGAGGCAATGCGCTTCTCCATAATTTCGCAAAAAACCCGCCCAGACCGTATCCTCGCTGTAATTTCGACCCAATAAACACTCTATCCCCGTTCATTATTACAGGAACTTCTGTTTTATACTATCTCTACACTGTGAGAGTAAGTTGATGAATGAAAAAATATAACCTAAGCCGTTACTTATATATATCCTCACACTCCCTACTATTTCTTGAAGTTTTTCTAATATCTCATAGGAAAGATTCGCAACTCTGTTTAATAAATAGTTCATCATATTGTAGTTAATGCTGCTGCTTCTTTCTAATGTGAACTTTACACAACAGTGTCCCGTCAGTGAATGGATATGCTCGTCCTTCCACATCCTTTATATGCATACGTACAGAGCCAAAATGTGAGCGCATCAGAGGTAAGTAATGTACATTTGGGAAAGTTATAACTTTCTCATTTTTAGGGAAACGAACCACCCTCAATAAAGGGGCTTTAGTGTTTCCTACATACTGATGTTCAACTATATCGGTGTAAATGTATGCCATCCCCTGATCTTGTAACATCTCTGTAGGTACGCATACAAAATTGAGTGAGAAGGCAGTTTCATTAGGGCTATTATTTGTACCATGATCTACCACCTCATCGCGCTCATGTGTACATATTCTAAACCAATCAGATCGTCTAATGATAAACAATGAGGAGTCTTTCAAGTTCGCACCCAATGTGGACCTTAGTGTGACAGACACCCTGTCTTCTCCTAAACGTATATTAGTGATGAATATTAAATCCTTACATATCTTACTTGTAGCAAGTTGTGTGTTTAAATAAGTATAAATATCAGGAACTGTTCTGTAGTATCCGCGTTTTAACACAAATTTCTCATAGAAATATTCTTTATCTCTCAGCTTAGTGCTTTTTAAGTCGCCGATGTTTGTTATTTTTAATGTAGTTTTTACATACTCGCGATCTCTATATATCATTATCCAGTGACGTGTCTGTGGGAGGATTTCCTCAATGTTAAGCGTCTAATGATCATTTCGCATAATCCTACCTTCATACATTCCTCTTTCAAGCTGAATAGGACTTCATTTAATTCAGTTGTGAAATCGGTAGTTTATGTATCAGAGATGTAGAATCCAGCTGACGCTGAAGGATGGTAGAGTTAAATAGGAATATGATCTACACTCTCCATGATTACTGTAACTACTGATTAATGTTTCTTAATTTCACTAGCTTTTAGATATGAATCTAAACTTATCAGAGGTAACCCTACCCATTTCACCAGATACTGTTTATTTCTACCCTCTACCCCTTTGATCCTAATATTTTTTCATTTTATATTACATTTACCTCAGGATCGAAATCGTATTTTCTGTTTTCTTCATAAAATCCTTCCTTTTATGAGGTTCCCCATCTAAGTCCTTTGAGATAGCTATAAATTTAAGCCGCTTTCGAAAGGAAAATTCCCTTAACTTATCCACTTTAAAACTTCTCTCGACCATCCTGCTTCGTACCCTTTTCTGAAACGGTCATCAGATCTAGACACCCTTACATAATCATTCACATTAATTCCCGATTTATCTTTAATTTTACATACTTTCTGGTTTCGCTGTAACGTGGTTTTATCTTAACATTTCTAAAGGAGTTGTCTTTTATAGTTCTATGGAAAGATCTGTTATAAGAATAAGCAAGATCGTCCAGTATGTCAATATATTTAAAAGTATTCATCTTAGTGAAGTATCGATGCATACGTTCTTTTGATCGTACTGCTGTACTCTTTACAATAGCCGCTTTCATTAACGGAGAATTATGTATAATAACCTATATCGTATGCAATAATAATCTTCTTGAACTCTCTCCCAAGAAAGATTCGCTTTCCTCTATCTGTACACACCAAAATTAGGATATCTTTTCATCTCCTTATAATTTCACGTTTACCGCAGTCAGCCTACTTGTTGGGATCTCTTGGTCTTTTAAACGCCTTCAACCAAGTATCTAGAGTAAACATCGATAGGAAAAGTATGTATTGGGTGGCCCATCGTTATAAGAGCTGGTACTTTTATCATATTCAGTTGATCTAACGCCAAACATTATCGAGGTGGCGGGCTATGGTTTTCCGGGTGAGAAATTTTCTACGAACGGGTTTATGTAGAGTGAACGCCTCTTCACCCTCTAAGTGTTCTTTCAGTTCTTTTTTGTCTAGTACCCATGAAATTTTGATGCCGAATCATTGAATCCACCAAACTATTACGGTTCTTTCACACTAGTAATAATATTATAAACCAGAGCCCTGGCCTCCATGTTTTGAATATGAACATAAGTAATATATATTTATTATATATATATATTAATATATAATATATATTATATAATATTTATAATATATATATTATATATACTATTATATATAATATATATAATTAATATATATATATTAATATTATATTAAAGGTATATATAAAAAAAATTATTAAAATGAATATTTCATTAATCACATTTAAACAATATGATATATATATAGTATATATATACTTATATATATAAATATAATATATATATAATATATATATATATATATAATATTATATATATATATAATATATAATAATATAATATATATATTATATATATATGAGCAATCACGAGGTTAATCCATTTATGTTTAGGGTAAGGCACTTTTCTTATACTCCCTCTGTTTATACGTTTAAATGTATCTGAAGCGTAAGATGACCCTGAAGGACTAGAATCGGGTCTCGGTGTGTTGGGAATATCATCCAAGTCTGCTAATCTACGCGTATTCAAGATTAAACTGCGCGGAAAATTAATAGTCTGGAGCTCCTCTTTGATGTTAGACCACCCCCTTACAGGTCCTTTCTTCCAGTCACGTGAGAGATCAGCTATCAAATCCACAATGTTTGATCCTTTAACTATTTCATCATCGATGATGATCTGTCCTAATTCATTCCACGATAATTGATCTTTTAAAATATTATATAGAGCTAGTCCAGCTTTACGACCCTTATTCGGTAAACTCTCCTCCAGGATATTTTTAAAAATATCTTCGTTTTTCACTTCAGGTTTTACATCCGTTGATAGATTTGAGTTATCCTGATTCGAATTATCTAAGGGTACACGTTGATGTAAGTCTTTTTAGATCTATTAATTTTTGCACAGCTTCATTTGATATAAGGCACGTTTTCATTGAATGTGTAATGTCCTCGAATTAAAAATCCTGCTTACACTTCATTTCTCGTAAGTGTTTATCTCGCTTTCAACTTTAGGACGTATAACTTTTGAGGAAGAAGGTGCTTGCGATGACACTGATTCATTATGAAAGATGCGGGCATTCCGGGAGGTAACTTTGAGACGAATTGCTTAGGAGCGGGGGATCGGTGACGGGTCTGGTATTTTGCTCGGGGCGTATTTTTTATACTTCTTCTCTCATACTCGTTATAGGGTAGCACAGCCACCTTCTTCATTTCTCGGATATGCCACTTGGTTATCAAAGGAGCAATGACTGAGAAAAGTAGAAGGCAGGAATACACCACCACCTTTCTGCAGTAAACTTCTTTTTAGTTCTAAGATTTTTCACGTTGTGGGAAAGTTTTTTAATGATGTTCATGTCGCCCGCAACTTCCTTCTGAGGTCTGTTTAAAGGAACATTCCTTTTATAGATTTTAAACGACTTACATACACACTGGATGAATTTCTCATCCTCACTGATTAGGTTTACGTTTTCAGCTGTTTTCAGTTTTTTAAATTTTTTTATTTTAGGCGCAGATTGACCGGGTTTCATTATTCAGGAATGTATACCGTTTCTATTTCGTGAGGGAGAATGTTGGTGCGGAGCAAAACTCTGTATGTGTTTTTAGGATGAAGTTCGCACAATAAGTAACCATGAGGGATAGATGTAACTTCTTTATATACTTTCAGAAACTCTTTCCTCCTTATAGGGAACATCTGTGTACCTAATACATTGATCTGGCTCATATCTCTTCTTTGACCGAACAAGATCAGATATTGAGTGTTTAAAGATACATCTCTCATGTATTTATTCTGATGAAAAATGTTCTGTGTAATGAAAAATACAGAGATATTTAAATGATGTGAATATACTGTAAACGTTTCAGCTATCTCCTCATTCAACTTATGCATTAAATCATCTAATACAATAATTTTATGCCCGTGTATGTTGTCTAGTGATTTGACATCGTATATTCCTTCATGAAATTGAATTACATCTTTAAATTCATTAAATTTTTCCTGGTAAACATTATAACACCATATTATCTGTGAGGGCTGCTGCTCGAAAATCTTCGACTCTCTCAATATATTTAACAACAGAAAGGTTTTCCCGCAACCTGTAGGCCCGGTTACCGTACAAGTAGCCGGACTACGAAACATAAATTTACACACATCCATTCCCTTCAATTGTTCAGCGTATAATGGAAACAGCAGGGCTTTATTTATATTTATATATATATATATATATATATATATATATCCGTGTTTTATAAATATATATATTATATATATAATATTATATATATTATATATATATATATATATAATTATATAGTATATATTATATATATATTATAATATATCCGTGTTTTATAAATAATTATGGATTTTAGAGGTAAGCCTTAGGACGTTGCGCCCACCGTCGGGAGGGGGACCCTCACCCCTCTCGACTCCCCGGTGGGCGCAACGCCTTTAGGGGTTTACCCCCTGACCAAACGCCTTTAACGTCTGAAAATCCGAATTATTTCTATGCTAGTTTTTTTTCCGTGGTCATAATGAACAGAACCAACATATATATATTATATATATATATATATATATATATATATTATATATATATAATATAATATATATATATGAATATAATATAATATATATATATTATAATACTATATATATATATATATATATAATATATATATATATATCCGTGTTTTATTAAATAATATGGATTTAGAGGGGGTAAGGCCTTAAGGACGTTGCGCCCACCGTCGGGAGGGGGACCCTCACCCCTCTCGACTCCCCGGTGGGCGCAACGCCTTTAGGGGTTTACCCCCTGACCAAACGCCTTTAACGTCTGAAAATCCGAATTATTTCTATGCTTGTTTTTTTTCCGTAGGTCATAATGAACAAGAACAAAACATATATATATTAATATATTATATATATATATATATAATATATATATATATATAATATATATGTAAATATATATATATATATTAATTAATCTATATTTCAGCAATGTTTATGGAAGCGCTCAAAGATCAAGTCAAGATTACTCATTGGGCTGAGAGAAGTAAAAATATTCAGAGGAGAAAAAGAAAGAAAAAATTATGAATTAGAAGAAAACACATGATTGACTTTGGTTTTTTGGGTCCGGCTATCTCCAGACGCCATTGCGCCATAGCCAGATTACTAAAAAAGTATTTGATATTATAATGGCTATTTATATATATATATACTAATATAAATATATTCATATATATAGTAAACTAATATACTATACTAAGCTAATTATATATACTTAATATATATATATAGAATATATATACTTATATATTATATATATATATATATTATATATTCATAGTATATATATATATATATATTTATATATTATTTAAAGGAGGCCTAAACTAAATTTATTTGTATATTTATAAATATAATATATAATATTTTTTACCTATTATTATGAGTTTTATCATTTGAACTATGATGATGTGTACAGCTAGAGTTGAAGTATTGCAAATAATTTAGGAATTCTTTATTACGCGAAACCCTCAGAAAAACTATCAACATTATTATTATTATTATTATTATTATTATTTCACGCTATTGATTAGACGAATTTCCATTCAATGAAAAACAATGTGACCAAACATTAAAGTTCATAATTAATCTCACTGAGCCGTTAAGCACAGCTGGAGTACGACGTGAAGTCTTAACTCAGCGATCGAGGGATCGTATCTCGGTGGCGAGAGGCACCGTTTCGTGTTCGAGATATGATAATTTTTGTATGAAGGCGCGCGAGCGAACGCACAGTGTGCGACGTCACAAACAGCCGTGTGACCGTCACACGTCACAGAGTATTCGCGAGAGAGCGAGGAGACAGGCCGGGCGGTGAGGCGGTGGCACTCGAGCCAGGCAATCGACGGGCGCTGAACAAGGGGTTCCCCCGCAACGGGGTACACCGGGAATGCCCAGGGAACTCCCCGGAAACATTAAAAGTACGGGTACTTGAATCCACTTCCAAGTCGTTTACTTAATGCACTTCCAAGCTGTACTTAACTACAGCGTGACGTCACCCGTGAATAGTTAAATAAGCTCATGAAAGTAAGTAGCTCGTGTAAAGTAAGTAGCTCGTGAAAGTAAGTAAGCCTCATGTAAGTAAGTAAAGCAATGTGCGCCGGCTACGCCGCGCCACATGGGTTAGTAACTACACCGATGACGTCAGCTTACTTTCATGAAAGTAGCTGTGAAAGTAGCTCAGTGTAGTAAGTAAGCCAAATGTAGCCGCGCACATGGGTTAGTAGCTCATACACGTTCATGGAAATATAGCTTCCAGGGGGAGCGACCCCACAGGGTTAAAACGGCGTACATGAAATGTACACCAAAAGATAGCCCACCCTTGGGGGGAACCCGAAAAAACGCTCATCGTCTTTCCTGAGTACAGGGTGCAGACCCCGCCCCCTTGACGCGGCGATATTGATTGCTACTATATAAATATTATATATACTATATATATAATATATTATATATATATATTATATAATATATTATATATAGATAAATATATATATTATATATATATATTAATATATTATGAGCTACTCCTTTAAAAAGGATGTTACATAATGATTACTAATCATGAAATCTGTCATTTATTTCAAAAGGTACGTGCACAAGTATGAATTAAATACTTATATATATATTATATATATATTATATATATATATATATTATTATATAATATATATAATATATATATATATATATATATATATATATATATACGGCACAGTACGGGGTTCGAGCCGACGGGGAAAACAGGGGGGAATTTTTCCATACCCCGTAGGGAGGGGCGGAGGAACCCCGCGGAACCCCCGCGACACCCAAAGAGCGGGGGTTCCGGAGTACCTCCCCCGGAGGGGATGAAATAGTCCTACCCTGTCGTTTCCCGGAAGGCCGGAGAGAGACCCCGACTCCTGCCATCTCTGCGGTTTACCCTTGGGGTACCCAACATTAAAGTCAAACGTAAGGTTACGTTAATTAAAATAAAGTTTAAAATTAAAATTCTACATTTATTCACTTTTTTTTTTTTTAAACACCGATTTTTTTTATATTTTTTTTGAAAAAGTTCATAACTAAAATTTTACGCTGATTCCAAAAAAATGTAATTCCCTTTAGTGTGTACCATTATAGTTTTAAGAACCATATGACGGCTAATCGAAAGGCTGACCTATATATAATAATATATATATTATATATATAGTACTATATATATTATATAATTATAATATATATATATATCATATATTATATTACATACTTATTATACACCTATATATACTTATATATATAATAATTTATGGTGATATTGGTTTTTAAAACTACCAACTCATATCTCAAAAAACCTACAATTGAGCATACCACCGGGGAAAGAATACATTGTTGGATCCTGGGCTAACATTTTTAGTGCGGAAAATGTAAAAAAAAAAAAAAAAAATTAAAATAAAAAACAAATAAATAAAAAAATTTATATCTCCAAAACTACAAATAGTTACAGCAAAAAGGAATACATTTTTTTGAATCCTGGTAAAAATTTTACATAGGGAAAAATTGAAAAAAAAAAAAATTATTGTTAATAATTATGTTAATACTGATTAGAGAGCCTATTTAGAGACCCTTTTATATGGTTACAGTTAAAATTAAATAGCTCTTATTAAATTTTTTCTTTTTGTTTACACTTAAGAATATACCCCTCCAAGGGCGTCCGTATACCGCACCGATGGAAGGAGTCGGGGTCTCTCGGGCCTTCCGGGGAATACGGGGTGGACTAATTCCCCCCCCTCCGGGAAGGGTCTCCGGGGAAAACCCCCGCTCTTTGGTATTTGTGTGTCGTGTCGCGGGGGTTCCCCGCCCCTCCCCTACCGGGGGGTATGGAAAACGTCCCCCCCTGTGTTTCCCCGTCGGCTCGAGCCCCCACATTGCCGTGTAATACCTTTACAAATAATAATATAATATGCTACTATGTCCCCTAGTTCCATTAACAAAATAATGAACCAATATTTCATTTTTTTATTTTTTTTCTACATTTTTCCTAACCAAATTACAGGATTCCAAAAATGTATTCCTTTTGCTGTAGCTATTGTAGGTTTTTGAGATATGATTTTCTTTTTTTTTTTTTTTAACCATTTCTCGCCACTAAAAATTATACCAGGATTCCAACAATGTTATTCCTTTCCCTTGTATCTATTTGTAGTATTTTGAGCACTACTGAGTTGTAGTTTTTTAAACCAAAAGTGTAGTTAATAAAAACCAAATTATCACATATATATATTATATATATAACATATAATATATAATATTATATATACTATCATATATATATATATATATATATATACTATAACATATAATATACGTGGTATAATATATAATTATATATATATATATGTATATATATATATATAGTATATTGATCCATATAAGGTTAGGGCGTAGATTTACGGAAATTACGATCCATACAGCCTGCCGCAGTAATTGCTGGCAGATTGCAGGCATAGCAAGGTTAGAAGCATAACAGAAATAGAGGACAGTATAAGAAGCCACATCGGGTTATCCCCGAGACTAGCCCTAAAAAACTAATTTATAACCATGTTCCATCTACAATCGCACAACCTACACCGCAATCTAACAGGCTTGTCAATATCCTAAAAACAAAATGCCAATATTTTTAAATTCTATCCAGATATAGAGAGATAGAATCGGGAAAACATTAAAAACAGACAGTTCCAGAAGTAAAAAGATAGCAGCAGATTTGAACACAAATGACGGTCAAAATTCGACATTTCAAAATTATTTTGGCCATTAAATGTTTTTAATTAGAACAAGTTAATTAAAATCCAGCGGCGCCAAGATGCAAATGCATGGGGGCATACAAACTTTTTTCTATGGGTCCTTCCGTCCCAGAACCACCAACTAGTGTGACGCAATGGTTAAATTAATTAAATATTGTTTCAACAGCATGATGAGCCTTAAAAAAAAGGTTTAAATTAAAGAAGCATTTGGCGGGAGGAACGGAGTTGTTGAATTAGCCTTAAATTATTAATGAAGGACTTCGTAACTTGTTGTTCAGTCTTCATGTTCTTGATATATTTTTTTTAATGCTTTCCTTTCCCTTTTTAAACGCTCATAATTAAACAGTTTCATGTAAGTTTCAGGAAAATCAGGAAAAGCCCAAATGCTTTTCCCGCGAAAATCGGATGAGTTTCGTTAGGCCGATATAATAAGGGCCTTTTATAATAAAAATAATTAATAATAATTAATAATAAAATAATAATAATAATAATAATAATAATAATATAATAATAATAATAATAATAATAATAATAATGAATAATAGATATTATAATAATAATATCTATTATTATTATTATTATCTATTATATTATGTATTATTATTATTATTATTATTATATTATTATTATTATTTATATTATTTTATTATTATTATTATTATTATATTATTATTATCCGTTAAGTCCTTTTAAAAAAAATTTATTTGTGCTCTCTAAGTTACAAAAAACAAGTACACATTTTAAATAAGAAGCAAAGGTGAGCTAAAATTTGACAAAGATTCTTGCCAGACGTACGACTTGTGAAATCGAACTATTGTGGCAACAAATCTTGGGGCGCGCGCCCCACAATAATTTATTTACAATTGATAAGTGACTTATACGTTGTGTTGCGTTAGTATTTCAGAAAGTTTTTATTATTAGACATAACACGTATAGACAATGTTTTAAAGAATAATCCATATTTACACGAATTTGTTGAAAGACATATTTTTTGTTGATAGAAATTTAAGAAATAAGAAGATAACTGCCAATGGCAGTGTTGGCAGAAGAGATAGTTAGTAAGAACCGGCCTTTATGTAAGACCCCTGATCATATATAGTTATACCCGCCATCTTAGATCCCCCCCACCCCATACACGCCATCTTGATATCCCAACCGACTTTTCCAGGACTAGTTACCTATATGTTCAAGTTTAATTTTTTTCTTTCTTGTATTATATTTTATACATGACAAAAAGTTCCAATATATATATATATATATATATATGATATATATATATACTAAATCATATTATTAATATTTATCAGAATAAGTATATGATAGATATATATTAAGATATATATATATATATCATATATATATATCAATATATATATATTATATATATATATATATATATATATATATATGCCAGCGTCTGTTATAGCCGTCATATGTATCTTAAAAACTATTAATGCTTACCAGTAAAACGGAATACATTTTGCTGGAATCCTGGTCCAAAGTTTGCCCTAAAAAAACAAAAAAAAAAAAAAAAAAATTATATCATCAAAAAAACTTACAATAGCTACAGCGAAAAGGAAAACATTTTGGGAAATCCTGGTTAAATTTCACATAAGAAAATGTAGAAAAAAAAATAATTAATAAAAAAAATTATGTTAATAATGACATTATATGATTAGAAGGCCTATTAGAGACCTTTCAGGTTCTCGTTAAAAATAAAAGACTCTATTTAAATTTTGCTTTATACGCACACTAGGCTCGAGCCACGTGAGAAACATAGCGGGGGGGGAGGACGTATTTCCTACTCTCCTAGGGAGGGGCGGAGAACCCCCGCGACACCAAAATACAAAAGAGCGGGGGTTTCCGGAGACCTTCCCCGGAGGGGGGGGAAGGAATTAGTCCCTACCCGTATTTCCCCGGCAGAAAGGCACGAGAGACCCGACTCCTGCCATCGGTGCGGTATTACCCTTGGGGTATTCTTTTTAGTAAAAAACAACAAAAATAACAAAATTTAATAGAAGTAGTATTTATTTTAAGCTTAAAAAGAAACCAATAAAAGGTCTCTAAATAGGCCTTCTAATTATTATTTCTTATAATTATTAACAATAATTTTTTTTTTTTTTTTTTTACATTTTTCTTATGTGAAATTTTACCAGGATTCCAAAAATGTTATTCCATTCGCTGTAGATGTTGGTGAATTTGAGAATAATTTTTTTTTTTTTTTTTTTTTTACATTTTCAGGGCAAACTTTGGACCAGGATTCCAGCAATGTATTCCTTTCTGTAGCATTTAATATGTTTTTAAGATACATGATGACGGCTATAACAGGACGCTGACCTTATATATGTATATATAATATATATATATTATATATATTATATATACTATATACTATACTATATATAATATAATATATTATTATATATTATATATATATATATATATATAACTACTCATATATATATATATATATATGGCGATGGCAGGGGGGGGCACTGCCCCCCCCCTAAATCTTTGCGAAAAAATTTTTTTTGAACCTTATATGTTTGCCAGACGACGTTTTTAAGGGTTTTTAGTAGAAAAACTGGAAAAAAATACATCAATCGATAGAGATTGTGAAACAGTATAGTACATTACTAATTAATAACGATATTAGTAAACGTTTATAATTATTTTTTCTAAAAGTTTTAATGTGTTTTCCTTTTCATGTTGGCTTAAAGTCAACTAGCTTTGTTACCTTTTTTACAGCCTGGCTTCTTTCTGACATTATCCCCGCGTAGAACCTTCTCACTGTCTATAAGCATTTGTCGGCTGCCAAAGTTGTAAATTAATCACTCGGAAGCGTACCCGTGAATTCAGCTGCAGACAACACTCAAAAAATAATTCAGAAAGAAGAAAAATTAAAAGAAATTTACAGTTAATTTTAAGCCCATAATTCATCTGCGGAACCGATACTTACCTTTAAGAGGGAAGGACCTGCATGAGGGAATTTTGAAAACTGAATTAAGCTTGCAAATATGTAATGCTGTGATGGTGGAATTGAAAAGAAGCATATTCAGGTCTAGACGAATCCTGTTCTGGGACTTCTCCGATGATTCAAAATGAACTGTTCAATTTGATGGTGGAATTATCTATAAAAAACATGATTGTTCTCCGTTTGCAAAAAATTTTTTTGTAAATCTACCCATATGGGAGCATGAAAACTGTGGATTAGCAACACACGAAACAATACTCTATAAGATTAAGGGTTTTTTTTTTCTTTTTCCATCTTGAAAAAAAGATTTGTTCGAACAGACATTAGGAGTTTGATAGGATTCGTTGAACCTATTTGCCAAAAAGATTTGAATTTGTTTGTACCGTGTAGGAAAAAGTGTTTTTTGAAAGATGTTAAGTCTATGCGTTGTTGGTCAGGTAGCTACGACAGCTGCGCCAGCATTAAGCCAGGATTTAAACCATAGGGTTCAAAAGACAACTGCGGGAAATATGAAAAAAAAAAAAAGGATTATATATTTCACTGTGTAAGCCCTCGGCCTTAATTTGTCATTAATGGACCTAAAACATTATTCCGGGCAAATTTTGAAATACATGTACCACAATAAAAGATAAACTTTTTTCAGACTCCCAACCTAAAAAGATAAATAAAGAAAACCATTCCCAAACTTGTCGCGCTAAAAATTGTGAAACCCCCGTTGGACTCAATAAAATATCCATAGTAATGCTATTTTTCATTACAAATATGAAAAAATTGTGAAGGCAACAACCCTCCAAACAAGGAAAATCAGCTTTATCTATTATTCTGTATCCGGGCAACAAGACCAATTTCATTATTACCTCTTCCGTAGTAGAACCAAATGTTTTGCTTTAGTTGAACCAGTGGGTTAACATTATTCAAAACAAAAAATATTTACCTTAAGCAGTACTCTGATCATATCCAAAGAATTTTGAAGATTGTCAAAGACCAATGCAAAAACTGCTGATCAAAAAATAATTGCTGATCTGCTCTTTATCCGCCAATGTTATTACTTCTGAAGTTTTTAGTAGAGCTTGCACCACCTAGAAAAAGTACAATCTCAAACAGCATAAAGCAAATCATGCCTGTGAAACTTCTGCTGCTGAATATGTGAAGCTTCTGTACTTGTGCCTTATCTTGACTCACTTTCATCCTCTTTAGAGACTAATTATTCAGAAAAAAAACGTGCCAGCATTTTATCTTTTCATTTGCATCCGTTTCTTATGTAGGTGCTCCCCGTAGGCCAGTTTGTGTGAGAAATAAAAGTTTTTCAGAGATTTTATGATTCTTGATGTCAATTAAAATTTATATCGAAACTGATTTTGATGGTATTACCTTGTGGCTGGGATACAAAAATGGATAAGGCAAAAGTTGAAAGACTTTGGAACTTACTGAAGTTATTAAAGAAGCCGACCCCCTTTTTTCCTCAATCAAAAATCTGTCTATTAATTGCAATGGTGCTACCTTGTTCAATCAGTACCATTGAAAGGTTTTCAGCCCACTCTGCGAAGAGTAAAGATTGGCTAAGAAAAACAATAAAGAAAGACAGGCTTTAACTAGGACTATGTAGGATGGAGTATTTCATAAACAATTATTAATGGTGAAAAAATGAACGAACTTGGAAGCAGTGTAATTGCGAAGTTCGCTGAAAATCCAAGGCGTCTAATGCTTAGTTTAAATTAATTTAGTTGCACTTCAGGACTCCAGTACTAACCAACCACCACTTAGATATTACTTTACCGTTTTCTCGAAAATACTTGTATTTTGATTTTTAATCACCTCATGACACAAAATTTTTTAAATTTTTACAAATGTTGTAGACTTGTTATTTTATTTATTTTGATAACCCAAAGTAACTTTTTTTATCCTGTGATATAACCCATAAGTCAAATCGAACGTTACACACACACACACAGATACCACACACATATATATATATATATTATATATATATATATATATTATATATATATATATATTATATATATATATATATATATATATATATACTATATATATATTATATATATATTATATATATATATATCACTCAAACTTTTGCTCCCCCCTAATTGAAATACCTGCTACGCCCATATATATATTTATATATTATATATAATAATATATATATATATAATATTATAATATATATATATGAATATAATATATAAAATATACTATATATATATATATATATTACATATTATATATATAATCAGTGGCGTACCTGGAAGATTACACTTGGTATAATTTTAATATACTATATATATATTATATAGTATATATATATATATATATATTATATATATTATATTATATATATTATATATATTATATATATAATATATATATAGGTCAGCATTTCGATTATCCTCATATGTATCTTAAAAATTATTAATGCTACAGTAAAACGGAATATAACATTGCTGGGAATTCTGTTCCAATGCTGGTCCTGGAAATGTAAAAAAAAAATAAAAAAAAAAAATATAGAGTACAATATATATATATACTCATGTTAGTTCAAGTACATCATGTATACTATTGTTACCAGTAAAATATTTATTATATATATACTTATTTTTATATATCTCAAAAACTACAATAGCTACAGCGAAAAGAATACATTTTTGGAAATCCTGGTAAATTTCACATAAGAAAATGTAATAAATTAATAATAATAATAAAAAAAAAATTATTGTTAATAAAATATATTAATATGATTAGAAGGCCTTATTTTAGAGGACCTTTTATTGGTTTCTCCGATTAAAATTAAAAAGACTTTCTATAAATTTTTGCTTTTTTTTTTTTTTACTAAAGAAGTACG
Organism: Trachelipus rathkii; assembly: GCA_015478945.1. Lineage (NCBI taxonomy): Eukaryota > Metazoa > Arthropoda > Malacostraca > Isopoda > Trachelipodidae > Trachelipus > Trachelipus rathkii. Next base: position 9,059 of record JABUQX010073842.1, on the reverse strand, counting down.
CCCAAGGGTATACCGAACATGGCAGGAGTCGGGTCTCTCGCCTTCCGGGGAACTACGGGGTAGACTAATTCCCCCCCTCCGGGGAGGGTCTCCGGAACCCCAACTCTCTCTTTGGTATTTGGTTGTCGCTGGGGTTCCTCCGGCCCTCCCCTACGGGGGTATGGAAAAATCGTCCCCCCTATGTTCCCGTCGCGCTCGAGGCCACTAGAAAATGTGCCCTATAAAAAGCAAAAAATTTAATAGAAAGTCTAATTATTTATCGAAGAAAACCAATAAAAGGTATCTTAAATAGGCCTTTAATTTAATATTCCTTTATTTATTAACAATAATTTTTTTTTTATTATTATTCATTTTTACATTTTCTTATGTGAAAATTTTACCAGTGATTCCAAAGAATGTTAATTCCTTTATTCCTATATTTATATAGGTCTATTGAATTATATTATATATTTTTTTTTTTTTTTTTTTTTTAAATTTTCCCAGGGACCAGCATTGGACCAGCATTCCAGCAATGTATTCCGTCTTACTATTCTTAATAGTTTTTTAGATACATATGACGGATAGCCCCCTACTGTGCCATATATATATATATATATACTAAGTATATACCTATATATTATATATATATATTATTATATAATAATTATTATATATATAATATATAATATATATATATATATATATATATATATATATAATAATATATATAGTAACGAAAACATCAAAAAATATTTTTTAATAATTATAATACGTACTACCTATTTATTTGTATGGAAAGCTTGTGTTTACATTATATTTACAAAATACTTATCTTTAAATTTATATAGATCCATGAATATTTCTTAGGCCTATCATTTTTTTTAAATAGAGCTCTCGTTTTAATAGATAAGTTTTAAAAGCGTTTTTTCTTTTAATTATAAAATCGTACACCTTACTCCTTACCTGGCATTATTTCACTTACATATAATTCTTAAACTAGCTAGTTAGATAGTCAGGGACTATTAAAATAATAATTCAAGTTGATCAACCTAGATACTCTTTCGATACAAAAAATTTCAAAGCAGCAGACGCCACAAGCCACATATTTCGGCTACCATATTTCGGAAGATCGAGAGAACGAAAGATTTCAATATATATCATCGATTATTTTTATCGATTATTATAGTTAGGAGACAGACTAGTCCGCTCCTTTATAAGTTGACGTATAAAAATTGACGTCATTCGTCCGCCTGGTGGTAAATAATTTTACTTATTAAAGATCGAGTAGGGAGCAGAGAATTCTAAAAATGAATTCAATAATTATCTGATAGCTATTATTATTGGTGTTGTATTTTCTTATAGATTTATGATGCAAAATACGCTTCTTTTTTTTAAACTTTATATATAAATTTAATAATTTAGGCTTAGTACTTTTACAATTAAATTTCAATTATTTAAAACCAAAAAAATGTTGGGTAGGAGCTACCTACCCCGCCTCCCTACCCTATATATACGCCCTTGATATATATATATATATAAATAGAATATATATATAATTATATATATAAATATATATATTATATATATATAGTATATACTATATATATATTATATATATATATATATATAGTATATATAGTATATATAATAAATATATATACTATACTATTATATATAAGACCAGACTGAGCTTTATTTTGGCACAACCATGACGATTGCTCGGTCTCCTGGAGCGCCTATGTCGGGAGCTTGGATCAGACTGCTCTACCACAAGTGTAGTGCAGATGCCCAGCAGGAAGAACATGGTGCCTTTTGATATTGTCATGGAGCTACACCAGGGTTAGCGCCGCTCTCACCCTCTCTTGTTTGAACTTATGCATGAGATGAAAGGTGACAACCAGACTATCCAGCAACCTCATTCCTGGTCAATTCTCTGCGCTGACGAAATATTTCTAGCAGACGAAATGAGTCGGCAACCCTTAAGAACAAACGCAGCAGTGGAAGACTCGTTTAGAGGAATTCGGCCTGCTATTTAACAAAAAAAGACTGAACACATGGAAAGTGGGCCCCAGACAGATGGAACCATCAGTATCGACGGAAAGAACAGTAAGGTCACCAGTTCACAGTGTTTGCCGACTCACCGAGCTGCGGTGGCACAGTGCGACACGAATTTCAGTGTCTCGGTATTTTGCGGGTTTTAAAAAATAGTTTGCGTGGCGAGGAAAAAAAATGACTGCCACCCCCCCCTGGGTGCTGGTTGCCACCGTCTCGACCATCGAGCCCAATGATCCACACTGGACACTCACAACCTCCTGGTAGATCTCTTCTGAGAGACGCACCCCCACTGCGTGTTCCATTCATAGAATGCCCCTCAGCTCCCACGTCGACCTCATGTGCGACTATGATCGGATTACGCAGTACGAGACGCACTTCCCAGATCGGCTAGATGAAGATGACTATCGACACGTCCCACAAACTCGACGTCCAGCAACTCTGCCGCTCCGGCCCCAGTTGCGATCCATCCTGCGCAGGCACTCAAAGCAGGTGCACCGCACGCAGCTAATCAGCTTTCCATCACCTGAGTTTTGTCATCCTCCATCGAGATCACGCTTCAAGCATCCACTTCATACGTAAAAACGTACAGTCACAACCCTAGCCAGTGTTTACAACGCGATCAAATAACACAGATAGTCCCTACATCATCGACAATCCGACAATAGCTAATCGATCTGATCTCGCAGTACGAAGTAATCTTCACCTACTCGAACCACTCATCACTGAACGTCGTCACCGCAGCCGCTCGTAGACTCACTCCACCTAGCAACGATCTCCACTCCAGCCCTCAGCATTCACTCGATGCTGCACAGAGCGCTACATCCAGCTTTAGTGCCTCCTCAAGCTACTCAACGAATCACGTAAGTGTGAGACATAATGTCGTCCTCCAGCCGGCATATCGCCCCCTCACAATACGGAGCACACCGTCATCCAGACCATCCGCCGCCTCGACTCACTAGACTACAGGCTCCCGTTCAGCTCTCGTCGCCGTTCATACGTGCGGACGTTCAACGTATCCATTCGTCTGGGCGGGTTCGAAGCGGTGGAGCTCTATGCTGACAGCTGTCTCGCACGAGCCCATTAGCATCCAAAAAAACCCGCGTATATCGCCCTCGGTGTCGCCTAAAGTCGAAAAGGCACGAGTAGACTTTAAGCCCGGGGCTCTTTGTACGTCAGAGTTCGCAGCTGGGCAAGCCAACGTTCAATCACAGAAAATCGTTTCTTATTAGGTGAGGACCTCCCGATTACTTTTCTAATCGCTAAATGAAGTCGTAAGATCTCAAGAATGGACAATATATCTTGTAGCTATTGGGATATGTATCTTTAAAAATCCTAAAAGGAAAAGATAAGGTTTCAAAAGTATATATATTTCATCCAAAATCTTCCTATCATATGCAATTCTCGGACCTACTTAAAGCGTTATTCACTACCAAGTTCCGGTGACACTTATTTTAAGGCGTACTCTTTCGTTTTTCTTTGACATGAGACAAAAATGCCAGCAATAATTTAAATTCTCCCTAAGCTTACACTTGGCGACTGGCCTGATAATTTAAATTACCTCAGCTCTCATTTTATAATAGTCAATATACAATACTCCAATCATTATTTATTAAATTATCCATTCAAATGTTGAATATTTGTTATGCATTATTGTGTAAACATAAATATTACAAAGGTGAACATTTAAGTTTTCAATTTGCCGAGTGACTAAATCACTCATATTACTGATCCCGATATTATGCATAATATATACGCATTACTATATACTATATATTATATAGTATTATATATATATATATATACTATATATATGTATATATTATATATATATATAGCCAAATAAAAGAGGTTAACCGCATCATATCTCGAAAACTAACGTAGTACCAAGAAAACTGTAACATTTAGTGGAACCAGCGTTATGAAAATTTTACGGTAAAATGAAAAAAAACCTTTTTTTATTTATTTATTTTTTTTTTTATATCCAAAACTACGTTTAAGCACATAAATTCCATATATGGAATCAGCGAGTGATAAATTTGTATGAAACAAAAGGAATAAATTATCTTAAACTTAAATAATCATTAATTTGGAATCGGCCATGATGATTTTTTTTAGGGGCTTAGAGCGAGAAGGTCCCCACCCCCGTCGTCCCCCGGGAGACCGAGAGACCCCGACTCTTTCTATCTTTGGCGGTTTACCCTGGGGTATTCTTTTAGGTTAAAATAAAAAAACAAAACTATATCTAATTTTTTTTTTTTTCACATATTTCATACGCTGATTCTAAATATGTTGCACTTAGCTTTTCTAGTACCTATCTAGTTGTTGGATATAAAAAAAAAATAAAAAAAAATAAATTTTTTTTTTTCATTTTCAACATACAAAATTTTCATACTCTATTTTCCATATATATGTTATCAGTTTTCTGTACCTATCTTAGTTTTCGGGATATGATGCGGGTAACCTTCTTTATCTCAATATATATTATATAGACTATATATATATATATATATAATATATATAGTATACTATATATATAGTATATATATATATATTATTAATATAATATATATAGACTATATATATTATATATATATATAGGGGGCCATATAAGTTGGGTGACAAACTCGGAGGGCTGATAGGGCAAACGATAAGGAAACATTTATTGTAATAACCTATGTTGTTATGACGCTTGCGTTTCAAAGTTACCCGTATGAATAATAAGGTACACTGTATAATGTTGTGTGACGCGTCCCATGTAGGTTACCGACGAGTTAGTTTACTAATTTTAATGTTTTGTGCGTGCGTACATATGTGTACGCTTAACGTTCTTCGGAAACACGTTGCAATACCCTTATCTTGCCCCAATTCATCGTCATCCCAGTACAGTGTAGGGCCAGTGATTGCCGACATGGATCCACTCACTCTTCCCGAGTTTAACCGACATTATACAAGTGTTACGTTGCGGCGAACGGTAAATGGACGAAGAGCGCACCTCATTTACCGGGAACGGTTTCCACACAGAAATCACCCCACCACACAATGTTTTCTCGCCTTCTTCATCAGCGCCTTCGAGATAAGGGGACCCTTCGTCCCGGTGCTTTGGTGGAAGACCGCGTAATCCGAGGAATCCTGCGTTTGAAGAAGAGGTGTTGAGAGATCGCCACGACCCCGTCGACTAAAACACGCGCCATTGTCATGCCATGGGTTGAAAAATCAGTACGTCTGTGGTTCGGGTTTTGGCAAGAGCAAGGCCTCCATGCATCCCACCTACAGAAAGTACAAGCGACTTGGGCCAAACGAACTTCGCACCCCCGTGTGCGAGTTTCCCGTTTCCGGTTTCTGCAACGGCAGCGCCATCGTATAATCCTGCCTTTCCTGCCACATGTCTTGTTTACCGATGAGGCGTCCTTCACACGTGATGGCTACTTCAACAAACAGCAGAAACAGCCACATATTTGACGAGGACAATCCGCACGCACGCAATCACCAGAGTTCACCAGGCGAAATTTACCCTAACACTCGGTGCTTCGCGAATTCTTTGGGATATCGATCTGGGACTGTCACCATTCCACCACCCGTTTGGATGGACTCTGCGTACTTGCCAACTTTACTCTTTACACAGCTTCCGCCTCTATGTCCCCTTCAGAGCGAACCCCCGCCAGAGACATTGTGGTTCCAATATGATTTCGCACTTCAGCCCCAAGTACCGGTAGCGCGATCAAGTGAACAGAAGGTCTTACCACTGACAACAATAGAAACGGGCGTTTGGGAGGTGGGTACCTAGTTGCGAAGACCTGCAAATGCATCGCACCACCTCACGTCCTTCGGATTCTTTTCTTCTCGGTGAGCCTCGTGAATGAGTTGAGTACATTAACCCAGTCAACACAAGAGAGGAACTGATTCAGCCAATGAATATTCAGTGCGTTTGATCAAATCGGACACAGTGAGGGCTTGTTCGGTAGAGTCCGACAGGCAATGCACGGCGATGTAACGAATGTATTCAGGTACAGGGCAGAAACACTTTGAACACATGTAATTTTCCCCAATAAAATGATTTCATAACAAACTACCATTGTTTGCTTAACAACCTCGCGTCAAAACACACATACGTTGTTTAACAAAATAGCCTTATTGTTACCTCTATCACTATTCGAGTACCACAGATGTACCGTCCGGCGCACACATACAATAATATTAGAATACGCCAATAATCTTCGGTTACCGAAATAACCGGACGCGTTTCAAACACATCACGTGATAATTACCTACACCACTCCCGGTAACTTTGAAACGAAAGCGTCATACAACATTAGCTTATTTAACAATAAATGTCTTCCTCCTATCGTTTTTTGCCTTTATCAGCTCCTCCCGAGGTTTTTCCGCGATGTTTTTGATATCACCCTGTATATATATATTTAACTATATATATATATATATATATACTATATTATAATATATAAATATTATATACTATATATATATACTATATATATATATATATATATATATATATACTTAGTATATAAAAAATATACTATATATATGATTCCGACCGTCATGATGTGGACGCAAGTGGAGCCAGAGGGAGACCGAAAAGCAGAAGCAGCAGGAGAGAAGAGATTGGGAAGCGAAGCATCGGAGAGTTTGATAATGATGTGGAGATGGAGCGGATATAATCTGAAGGGTCCTTGAAGAAGGTGTGATTTGACGATGCTTCCAGTGACGAAATGTTTTTTGGCTTTAAAGTAACCCAACTACGTTAATTGGAAAAAAAATCTTGACAATTTCAGAAGTTGAAAGTTGGTAAAATTTATAATTAATTAATCTTCTTGAAATTCATTAGTTCCTAGGCTGGTGAGGAGCTACCAAAATTTTAACTTCAGTTCTTTCGGAAATTTTTTAATATTTATTGGAAAATTATAAATAGAAAAAAAAAAAGAAAAGTTTAGAATAATACAATACAGTAGTGAAGCGCGTTTCTCGAAGGAGTTACGACATCATGAAGAAAATTTTACAAATTCTCTTCCACTGGTAGCAACGGCGCTGAAAAACCCCCTTCTACTATTTTGATTCTTTTCCGGGAAGCGCGGTGGTGAATATTTTGTAAAAGGTTATCCCCACCAACACCACCTGTGGCAGCAAATGTGATCATGTATAAAATAAATAATAATATATATATATATATATTATATATATATATATATAGTATATATTATATATATATATATATATATATCATATATATATATATATATATAATATAATATATATAAATATATATATATATATATATAGTATACAATATATATATTATACTATTATACTCGTTATATATATTAGGGTTAGCAGCTGGCAGAGCACCGGTATTTTGGGCACCCGCACCGCACCGCACAGCTGGTAGCAGCACCCGCCACCGCACCGCACCACGGAGTTTTCTTGACCGTTGGCTCACCGGCACCGCACCGTGCCATGGTTTGGCGCTCCGCACCGCAAACCGAAGCAGTTGCGCACCACGGCCCACTGCCACTCTTACTATAGCCACTGTGACTGTACAAATTGTAGTGTTGTTTAGGGAATTAAGAAGGAATAACAAAGAATTCGATATTTTATCACTCTATTTATTTACTTCTTACAACATATAATTATTTCCAGTACTTGTATATATAATATTACTATATCATATATTATAGTATATATTACTATATATATATATAATACTATATATATATTAATCATAATATATATATAGTATATCTATATAAATATATAAATATAATATATATATATTTGTGGATGCAGCAGGTAACATCCGCGGAGGGCATGCCGCACCATTATTAAAGATCGCATCCGCCGTTGCCCTGCGACGATATTTATTGTCGAGCATTCTTGAATAAAAGAATTTTATATAAACATATACTTTAACAATTAATCTGAACGCAGAACTTTAAATGAGAACTAGGCAATCGGACTGAACTGTCTGTAATCGATGAACCTGTCATGCATCTTACCACGCATTGAACTTCATAATAATTTGCGATCAACAGAGTACACACGGAGACTTAGGCTGGTGCCCAAAAAATCAGCGCCTCTACAGCTTCTGTCTCCGATGTAAATTACCATTAATCTCAACCACTAAGGAAGCCATTTTTGAACCATTCTTTCAAATGAAATATGATGACGGTTATATATAAGAATTTGTAAGAAGATTAGTGTTAATTTAAAAACTAGTCTCAGGCTTTGAGAAACGCTTTTCTGTGACGAAATTACATGCACGTGTCATACGTATGTGAGAGCGTTCACTTGGATCCCCGTTATAAAGGCAAGTTTTTTGTAACACAATATATCCCTTAGAACAAGTTTAAATTGTATTTTTGTGTTGCAGCTTGAAAATCTTCTAATCTGAACAGTCTTACTTCGCCCACCCATTAAAAGGAAAAAATGAAATCTACAGACCATACCTTCTACAAGTAAATCAATAACAGATTCACTGGAAGAAGAATTTTTGCAGTCCAGTAATGCATGAGGAAACACACATACTTACCAAAGCATGTAGTCTGCAAATGATTGGAAAACTATTCCAACAAGGAAAAACGACTAGATAACAAATGATGATCCTATCAGTTGTGGAAAGTTAAGCAAAATGTTTTACCACGCTTAAGTAAACTTGCAAGAAATACTTGGCCTGTCCTCCAACTAGTGTTCCAAATGAGAGCAATAGTAGCCCAAGTGCTGGGCTAATATATGATGAAAGAGATGAAACAGGACCTCTAGCAGAAAAGGCCAGACAAATTGTTGGGTGTTCTCTCAACGCAGGCCAAGGTCTGTTCTCTTATATTTGGATTTCAGATACCAATGCAATAAAGGTATATAACTCCATTGTAAAATCTCTTTCATTAACGGCGGAGGTTGGGAAAGAGGTTGGTGGGGTGCATTGAGTTGGGTCCCCCCGTCCCCGCACCCTTGGTAACAATCTATTTAATAGATTGTGGGCTAAGAACTCGAAATAAGTATATATATCTTCATCT
>JABUQX010073841.1:0-46358 GCA_015478945.1 Trachelipus rathkii | reverse complement strand
GCTTTTAGTAGGTTGGGATTGGAATGGTAAAAGAGGAGAGTACCCAACCATATTCAATGTCAATAAAGAGCATCAAAACCCTCCATATTAGGAATTTCTGCCGATTATGAAAATTAGGACAGAAAGGGATGGATGTCGGATGATTGGTAGGTACATATGAGACAGTAAATAGTTTAGGATCCCCTTGTTAAAAATGTAAAAATTATAACGGATATAAAGAGATCTTTTTAAAGATATAGATCAGAAGAATTTCCTCCATAATAACAGACCTACAAGAACGACGTAACAGATAAAGGGCCAAAATTGAATAAAATGACACCATTCATGGAATAAATAAATATAATATAAGATAGTGATAACACTGAGAGTCGGGCTACAGCCACCCGGAAACCCGGACAACGAGAAAAGAACCTCTTCCAGCATCCCTCTATCGAAAGCCAACCAAACCCAGTGAGGAGAAGACTTCTTATGAGAGTATGAGCCTCTGTAACCACATCCACCACCACCCTAAAAATATCATTGCGGAAATTCCTGAGTCACCTATAAGTTTAGACAATCTAAGAAAATAAAATAGACCCAGATGCACCAACCAACACGTGAGTTAAGACAGCATAAGCCCAAGATATGTATAAACATTCACATAAGCGAGTCGGAAGAGACATCTCCTCGCTCGATAATAGATGCGTATAAATAAAAAGTTCGAGAGATTCAGCTGATGCTGAGGCCGTCCAACAACTAGAAAACTAAAGAGGAGCGTATACAAATATCTGGGGAAATGAAAACTCGCAAGAAAAATAAGACTCTGGGATTAGTGCAATGTAAAAATACAAAACTTTGAATTTGGCCCCTATCCAATTAACTAAATAAGGGAGTCAAATTAGAAGTATAAACATTTTTCGATATGGTTAATAACAACCTGGTTCATTAATATTATCAAAAAGGTGAATAGAAGGTGAAACAATTTTAATAGAAGTATCTAATAATAATTTTAATAATGTAATCATAAAAATTAAATATTTAATAATTGATTAGAATCCAAATGAATGGCTCGCTACCTTTCCATCTCGCCATCATCATCTTCAATATCTCTAGGTCTCGCGATTTACCACTCGTCTGGCCGACCACACTCCTGGCGTTACTCTACTCGTGGCTCCTACGTCTGCTCGCATACTGAGCTGCGTGTACGATGTCTTCTCTCAATCTAAAATAATGAATAGTTTTAAGGGAGAGCAGATAACAGGTTATATAATATGTGGCTGCTTATTTCTACTTTGAGTCATTATTTCTTCTAATAATAAAAGTGGTTTACTCTACTACTCTGTTTCTCCGTGAATGACTGTCACGCACCATATAATCCCCTTAATCGAGTAGAGCGAGTGTAATAATAAATAAAAATTATTATAATAATGAAAATAAAAGAGTAGGCATATAATAAAAATAATAATATATAATAATAATAAATAATTAATAAATTGAAAACAATAAATAATCCATTAATAAGTTAGCCCTGATATAAAAACATGATAACTAAAATATACACGGAAATAATATAAAAACGATAAAGGAGGTAATATGTAGTGAAGAACCACATTAAACAAAAAGAGCGGGAAAAAAAACGAATATTTTATATAAGTAATAAACGCTAGAGTCTCTGCATGATACAATTTACGATTAAAAATTGGTGTGTGTGAATCTCGAGATCCCCCACCCTCCACTTATGCTACAAGGCAACGGTGTTTATCAAGTGAGCACGAAGAGAGCGGTATAATAATTAATAATAATAAATCAATAATAATAATAAAGGAATAATTAATATATAAAAGTTACAATCTGAAATCAGCGAAGATAAGAAATAAATTATAAAGTTTAATTTATGTAATAGTATTACATGAATAGTGATATATCACACTCTAAGATGATAGGAACAATAATAAAAGTCTTAATTTAAAATTAAATTTTTTATTTACTTATGTTTTCACTTATCTATTCTCTCTCATCTACCTCTTTTCCTCCAAAGGATATTTCTCTAGTAGGATTTATATGATTAACGATGCGTGTATTCGGAGGTAGAAGCATCGAAGTGAAAAAGAAAAAGCTAGAATCCAGAAGTATGAAATAGTATTTATGACAATAAAATTATATAGATGAATAATAATTACATTTAGAAAAATATAAAAATAGCCTCAGAATTTTCAACCTATAATATTACGAAGCATTAGTTCAAATGAAGTCAATATATTATGAACTATTTACCAAAGTGTAACTTCCAATGATATAAAGAGATTCTTTGAATTAACTTAATGGGTTTGAGTTTCATTGAAATGCTGATTGACTTGAAATTTGTAAATTTAGAGAAATTAAAAATACTTGAACAGAATATAATGAAGTATTATTATTATTAAAGTGATTTAATTTCATTAAAATATATATGTGTAAAAATAAAGCTATATTTTCCAAACTTCCATTTTTATCAAATTTAGTATATTATAAATATTACTGAATAAAGAAGATAATGACTGATTCACGAATTTAATGTGTTTTTACAGCATTGAGAAGAAGTTAATGTATATTTACCAATTGACATAAATTTCTGGCGCATTGTGGCTCGCACAAATCTTCGATGACGACATGATGATCGGATCAGCATTTTGAATTTTTTTGTGGGTTATCGTTCATAAATTTTCCATAAATACACTTCAAAATTAAGCTAAACATATTTATAAAAATAAGAAAAATGAAGGTTTGTCTTAACAACCTTTGTTTTATGCTTCACCTTATGATTCAAACCTCTACTCAAGTTTGTTATGTTAAATAAAGCTAATCCGAATATTAAAATATCATTTATTTGAGCTTATCTGAAAGGAACGCTCAACTATTAATTTCAACTCGAATTCACAATTACAATTAAGATGACACATTACCACAAGTATCACTATATAGTACACCTACCTGTATATGAAATTATATCCTACGGATATATTAACAGTCAGGAAGAATCAGTAAATAGATCTAAAGTGAAATGTAAAACTCTATCGGAGAATCCTTACAATTATAAAACAGTCACGATAAATAACAGCTTATTTATATGTATGATAAAATAGTGTTTGTATATATGAATAAATATATAGATAATAGCGGAGTAAAGATAAGTATTCTCGCCATATTATAATACTACTAAGTAAAAATATAAGTGAAGAAGAGCAAAGACTTATTATTTCTTAATGAAAACTGTATAAATTTGATGTTCATTTGACATTTTATTCTATGGAGGTGCTGCGTGTTCAAGTAACCCACGGTAGTCTCATTACATTAAGGTCCTCATACGGTCCAATGGAATCATTGAAATTCGGATCACCCCTTGGATTTCCGAGTGTAGGTAACCCTTGAGATTGGCACTAGGAATAAATGTGATTTTATTTTTATCTATACTTATACATTTTTACTAATCATAATGGTGATGACACGTATGAGCATAAGTATTTTGAACATTACAATGACATAAGAATTTGAAAGATACAAAAATAGATTATAAGGCTTCTCAAACTGTGTTGTAATTTATAAAATAATTAAATATATAAACTTTAAAGTGCTGAGAAAATCATAGATAACAAGATCTCAAAATAGAGATGTCACAGTGATCGGTAAGAAGCAATATAAAGTTGGATTTAACATTTAGGAAAGTAGTGGAACTTACATATCTTATCGATATCTCTGATTATCTCACTATCAAAATCATGTTTTAATTTTATATCATAATTAAAGCCAACTTATGTGTGTAATTTCAGGTTCTCACAAAATATCTAGGATTCTTTTATTAAACTTTTTATGAACTAAAAGAAAACGTATACGTGATTCTATTTATAGGAGATATCTCGGATAATTTTGGTACCGTAATTGATACTGTAACTGGTATACTATAGTTAATTATATTTCTTAAAATAAATAATATAACTTGAAGATGGTGATGATAGAACTGAAAATGTGACAACCATTATTAACAACAGAAGAATATTCAAATATATTTTCTTTATTGATTTTGTATATGCATTCTGAGAACAGAATCATACTAAGTTATAATAAATATTATTAATTATAAGTTAAAATATTAAACATAATGTCTAAATGTGGCCTGTTATTCAACATTTAATATTGCTTATTTCTTTAAATTTTATAGATATTACATTTTTACATTAATTATTTTTTCATACCAATATAAATATTATTAATTTATTATATTTTAACGTTATTGTTTCGATATCCCCTCCTCGCGAACCCAAGGAAATTTGTAGGGGTTGAGGGTGTAAGGATGGATACCAGAGATTGTTCGTAATAAAGTCAGCAATATATCGTCGGAAAACAGACAGAGGGCTTAATGAGCTCAGTGATATTAACGAACGATCGAACGTAAGAGTGGCAAATAAGGTAATAGACCTAACACTAAATATCCCTATATGTAGTCCTCTCCCACGTTTCCAGCCAGAAAATTTCTCGTCATTTAGTGGACTTCAACAATACAGTGCCGTCATTAAATTCACACAATGCTCATATATAATATAGGAATTTGAGAAGAATAACTGTATTTGCTATTTATTTTAACAGGTTTGTGAAATAGCCTTCTGTATTTGTGACGTCACTCGCAAAAACATTCATCAAGTAATTCGAATTCGTTTATTGTTAACGCCGTCAGATTTTCTACTTTAATTACTATATTTTTATTATAATTGTACATACTTATTAACGATTGAGAATTAATAGTACATTCTTATCTAATTTGATAGTAATAATAAATTATAACTATTCTAATAATTCAAAAACTTTATTTTATGGTCATTTTAATATTCAATAATCCTAAGTATTATATTTAAATTATAAAATAGGTGTATGTGTGTTCTTTATACCTAATAATAATTTTTAATATACATTTAAGTTAATAATATATCTATAATTTATACATTATTAGATTAATCAGTATTGAGTTAGATCATTACAAAATACTCATATAATTTATTTCGCACTTATATTTGCAAGAATCTGTATTTCATAATCTTGTGAGAAATAGTAACATGTTTAAAAAGAGTCAGGTTTAGTTTTCTATTAGTCTATCATCAGTATATGTGTCATACGATGATATCTATAGGATAATATGCGTCTAGACGTACTATCTCAGAGATATGTCATAGACCAACCGCATCGGAATATAGTAACTAAGCCGGTTAGTGACATATCAGTATCTACCTATATCCTAATTATTCAACATGTGATAATGTAAGATAGGTTACTCGTATGTTCGGGTTCGGTTTCCTACATTCAATATTCTATACAATTGCGTATACTAATCCAATATAAATTATTTATTTACTCTCATCTCTTGTTGCGATGTAAAAGTTCTTCACAGTGGGCACTTATCGATATCTCACCTCCCTATATTCCTGTCATTAGTCATAATATTGAATCCGATAACAATACATATTTCTTCAAATCATATCTCATATTCTAATATGCACTGATTTACAATTCTATTGCTCTTCTATATACTAACTCACACTCAGGTGAAGTAATAACATATTATTTCCAAAAGTAGCATAAACTCAGCCACAATATTCTATCTCTGATCCCAGAGGTGCAGCCGAGGAATCAACTCAATAAAGGGAGGAAATCTCTGGTACTCAGTGGTGACCTAGCATTAAGGTGCGGAAGAGTGCTCTTATACGTGTGTAGAAATATATAATGGCACATGAAAGAGCCGGTCTCTTTGTATCAAGGAGAATTGTTTAAAAAGTCGGTTCTCAGAAACTAATATTGCATTACTTCCTCTCTGTTACTATTTTATTACTATGTCATACAAACTATTGTTGCTTCGCAACAGCGAATCATCATTAATTTATCATGGATATCGAAAAATATACAATTTATAGCTATTTTTGATGGTTATTGTTTCATGAAATTTAGTATTTTTAAATATTATTTAATGATATATAATATATAATAAAATCTATTAAATGAAAAATGTAATATATGAAATATAGATATATGAGTAATATTATATATAATTAATATTTATAATATATTATATTATTAAGAGTATTAGCTAATTATTTTGGAATGTACTAATTAATTAATTAATATGAATATAAGTCTATATACGGATAAAAATTATATGGTATAATATATAATATATATATAGGTAGTTGTTGTGATAATGTGCCTAATGACGTAGATATAAGAGTATATAGGTTAGGATATTATATTAAGTAAGTTAAATAATATTACTGTATTATATTTAATTTATAGATAATTATATTATATATATATATTTATATATTCTTTTTTCTTTTCTTTACTTCACTCTTCCTCTATGTGACCTGTGCACAGATGGGTAAGAAGTTATAAAAATGTGTACGGTATGCGAATGGAGTGAGCCGTAGGTTGTCTGGGGCAAGGTGCTGTACAAGTATCGAAATGATGTGATAAATATGCAATGAGGTACTCGAGAGAGGGAAACATTGAACATAAACGTCGGTCCGTTTGTGTTTATATGTTTATATCGCTTCCACACTCTGTTAATCCATTAAAATATAGTGAGAGCTCGTCACAGACGAACACAAGTACACCCCTCCGACGCATTCATGGGACCGCGGAGGCCGGACACGCATCATAATGGCTAAATCGTCTAAATATGTGTAAGGGTTCATCCCGGCTGGCCCTTAGCGTGGACCGACAACCTTATTGCCGCGCCATACCAAAAACCACTCAGGGCGTCATCCGCCTATCCACGACACCTTTATTCTCGTGCCATCTGCGCAAACTCGACATTTCTCTCCTAATCAGGGACATTCGTGCGACCGACTCAATGCCACTTTCAATCTCTGTTCGGATATCTCCAGGGACCCCGGGGTCGGTTCCCAAACACACTCCTGCCACGATGAGACTTGTGTGTATGTAGAGCAAAAAAAATATACATCACGGAACTATAACATATAACCAACCGACTCTTCATTCATCCTTTCCATCCTGACCAAACTCATCTTCATACGATACCTCCTCTCTATATGTCGGTCCTTACATCTTACCCCTTCTGTCACACTCCACACTAGTGCCTCTAATACTTCATCCTTATCATCTCTTTAGTGATCTTTTACGACACCTAGCAGACCCCAGAATTGAATCGCATAGCCATGACACACTCTGAAACGTTGTTTAGATCATTGAGCTACTTACTATATTCCAGAACCAATAGTCTCTTCACTTATCCCTACGAATATATCTACAGGTAACAACATGCCCCTACATATGTGCTCACAGACTCTAGGCACTCAAAGAGCTCTTAAGTCCCATTTAACAGTATTCATCCAACGATTAATTATTGCCACCAGCCACATCTTTTCCTGACCATCACAACATATTGCGCTATACAGCTCGTGCCCATACACGTTCCCTTCAAATCAACAGCAACGCCGTTAAAGGATTTAAAACTCAGACCACTTGCTCCAGGACCTGGTTCTCAAATCATAATCTAAACTAACTTCACACTGAGGGAACTGTCCTCAACTCAACAACCAAACCTATAACTCTTTTCTACGTTTTACATTTCAGACCCCTCCGTTTACATGAGTGTAACCCTGGCCAAAAACTCTGCAATCTCAATTCCTCTATTCAAAATTCCTCTTCTAAGACTCGTACCACTACCGGAGTAACCTATAATTCATCTCGCATGTACACGCTCAGGGGTAGGGCACCCTCCACATCATTCTAACACCATCCTCCATCATTCATAACACCATTTCCTGCCATTCCCAACTCGAATTCTAATTTTTTTATAACCCCATTCCATATACAAATTGAATGAATAACAGGAGACAATAACACAACCCTGTCTCACTCCCTATTAATCTAAAACCAATCACCATGACACGCATTTATTCTTTACACACGCTTCACTAATCGTCATACATACTTTTGATTCTTCATTCCAGAAGTCACCTTACACACCAAAACACCACCTGCCTGATATCTACTTAATACCATGCCATAAATAAGCCTTCCCTTGAAATAACTCATGCATACGCCTGTCTGTAAATTTTATTCCATAAAACACGTTACAATATGAGATACTATTCTTCTGTCATACACATACAATTTTCTCAATAATTTGTTTCAATGTAAAGATTTGATCCACAACATCCTCTATCTACCACTCCATAAACGCACCTTGTTCGTTCAACCCAATCAGCCCCCTCAGGTCACTCGACGGTGTCCTTCTTTCAGAGCCAAACATACCAGCTATTTGTTATAGCATTCTCTCAGGCTACACACTACTTCAATAACTTACTTTATTCACCGTAGTAGTTTTCGTACAGTTTTCCCCTTTTCTCCCTTACCCTTAGATATATTGTACTATTACTTATAATTTATACATAAATAACGTATATATATATAATAATATAGGTTATAAATTACTATAATATTTATTATATAATTTAATTCAGAGAGTAAATAAGCGTGTTAGGTATATATAATATTTATATATTTATTAGATATTTAATTGATTTTTATATTTTTTGTATTTACTTTATATTTATGGTAATATAATAATATATATAATTATTATTATTATTTAGGTTATTAAATTATAGTATAATATAAGCATGTTCTTAACCTTAGAGCGTTCGTTTACCAGATGCCAAACTAAGGAGAGAGGGAGGGGCACCTAGGTGCTATGATTTCCGGCGCTTAATTAAGCGAGCGGGAATTGACACACTTCGTGCAAACTCTTGATTAACTCACAAGTGGAAAACTTACTGGAGGCATTACTAGATAGCCCTAAAAAGATGTCTAGCGTTTTAGGTGTAAGTTAAGATCTCATAAATTGTTCAACGGCTATGGGGAGAATGATTCGCTGGGTTCAAGCCGCCCTCTAGAGCCCCAAGGCCGAAGGATCGTATTATTTAGTTTGACGCCGAGACCGCAAAATTCGGTCGTGTGTGTCAACGACGGAATCAAATTAGGGCTCCAAAGAAAAGCACGGCAGTTATGACCGGTGTCATGTTTATGATTAGTATGCCAATTTGAATAATTTTTTTATTCCTTTATATTTAAAGTTACTTTCTGAGACGGCATTGGTGATTACGTGGAATATATGTATTTTTATTAGTATTATCATTCTGTCGCATATATATATATTTCAACGATGCACAATTACACCCAAACTTTCAAACAAGCAGAAATACGTCTCTCCCTTCTTCTTTCACCTCCATCAATCTAATTATTCTTATACCTTATTTAATTTTGTCCGGGCTGAGTAATAACCCAGATCATATCTGGGCGAACATTGTACGCATCGTGTTAACCTCTACAATTCATTCTATTATTTAATTATTTTATAATTGAGAAATCCCCTTCAGAAAGTGAATAACACGTTTAATCAAATGTAAATATTGATGTGAAAAAAAAATTATATGAATAAACTGTGAAATTTAAAAAATTGTGCAAAACCAATAAATCGTGCACACATGCAGGTGAAGAAATTCTGTAAAGAAGTATGGAGAGAGTGGATATCTGATAAAAAGAATATTGCATAATAGGATACTGCTTGAAGAAATAAAGCAAAGGTGGTATTCCCAATGGAACTTTCGTTCAGGTATTATGAAAAAAACACAAAAAAAAAATTATATTTCAGAAGAAAAAGAAAATTTTGAAATTACGCTCTCAAATAAAACGAATTTTGCCCAATAGCAATTAATGCGTGGAGACGTTTTTAGCCTAAACCGACTTCTTGAAATAAAAATTAAAAAAAAATAAAAAAAAACACTAACAAAGTCCTTCTTTGTTCACGACATAAACCTCTCCTTATGGGGCTTGCTATAAGAATAACCGCACCCATAGCTCAGTTAGTTTGGGGAGAAGGAAGCTTTTTTCTCTACCTCCCCACAAGTGACAAGCAGAGCGTAAGACAATCGTCCTCCTTCACCCCAACAAATCGAAGCCCTCAACACTCTTAAGTGGTGATCCGTGGCAATATGTAGAACCGCTCACCTGTTATTATATGCCAGATGAGAGCAGAGCTACGTGGCGAAAAGGGAATGTGTGCTCGATGAGGTGTCATCTCTCTCTCTCTCTGTGGTGTCGCGTGGCCGTGAAGTCCGCTGTCGACGCGTCGTCAGGCGTGCGGGCCGTATAGTATGTGCGAGTCTCTAACTATAGTGCATTGGTTTGCAGAAACGGAGAGTAGTATAGATGCAGTGTGGTGGAACGTGGAGTGTGTGAGTGGTGTAGCTGTGGAGGGCCTTCAAGAGAGTAAAACAAGATAGTAATCGCCACGTAACCATATAACGTAAAGAACGTTCCTTCGGAAAAGAAGCGTAAGAACACAAAAGCTCTCTTTCCTCCCACCAGGTCTTCCCGCCGTACGCAAATGGCCCGTATGGATATTTTCATGTGGTTGTCATCAGTACTATACATCAGGAATTTGTAACCATTTACGCTCTCTCTATTTTGTAAGGCCATGGAGGTATTTAAACTTAACGGAATAAATGAGGGCTCTGAGAAGTCCGACTTTTAGCCTCAATTCTCCCAAACCCGAGTCTTGTTTTCCTACATTACAATTTCCACATTGCGCGAAATATGCTGCTATGTATATAAGACTTTTGGATACAATAGAGACCTATATGCCTGCCTTACGCCAAAGAGTGAAAGATGTCTTTAAAAAAGGAATAGGAGAACAACGAGAGTTGTCCAAGTTCCTTATCTCAACCTTGGTGTGAAAGCAAGTGTGTGGGACCGGTAAAAGAACTGTTGACTTACTCGTAGAAAACAATTCCACAAATTCAGAGGATCTCATAGAATGTTTTTAAACGAGTTATTGCCTCAGCCAGGTTCAGATGAGCTCCATTTAATTTCATTAGCGCGAAAATAATAGACATACAATTAAACTGGTATTGGTTATGCCGACGAATCTTTTCAAGAACTTCGTGTACGGATGGCAAAATTCCAACTGTCGAGTGACCTCATAATCGGAGATGATCCCCCATTTACTGGGGAAATGTGAATTCAGCTTTCAGAAGAGACCAAATTCGAAAACCTTAATGTATAACGCGCTCACGTAAGTTACCTCAGCCAATGAACGCAGATCAAGGAATTTAGGAAACATAGCGGAGCACTCAGCAGTAGATTCCTCGACATCAGATGGACATCTTCAAAGACATATTGGACAGCAGCCAGAGCCTAGAAGGGCGTCGGTCAATCCGTTCAGTACGGCTAAAGCCAAGCTGGCACAGAGACAAGCCGGCCTTGTCTACTGGGCTGGGTCAGCACGCCAGCCAATGACTAGGACAGCAAAACTCATAGTATGGGTGCAAATGGAGGTCTAGGAGCCAGGCCTAGACGTAGATATAGAGAACTATGACTTCACAACAGAATAATTGATGCTATAATAAGTCTCGTTTCTGATCATAAGAAAGCATGGCCTCAGAGCTTACAAAATGTGAGTCTGGAAAGAAGCCCGCTTTTATACTCTGCGGGTTATACCCTCAGCGACGCGCGGAGGGGAGCTGGGCTGATTCCAGACCCTCTATCATCACAACCACCCACTCAGGGAAACTAATATTCTCGAGGTCATCAATCTCAGCCCAGAGAGATGAACCGATTTAACTCGCACAGCTAATGAATTAACCGATTCGGGTGCTAAGTTGACCAGTATTCTTTTAATAACTCAGTATTATATCTAAAGATTGTTCAGAAATTTGATAATGTTGCTGTTAAACCAGGGCGACCGCTATCTCCGGCAACTATTCTCACAAACTAATAATCTGAAATCATAGAATACCATACATATATAACTTTGAATAATATATGCGGCAGATAAATACACTAGATCATAACTAGTGAAATTTTGTCGTGATTAATAATTACATTGGAAATAATAATTAAAAAATGACTGATGGCTGACACTCTTAATTATGTGCGTATTGCTATCCTCGTTGCGTACGCTATCCTTGCCGAGACGCCGTCGTTACGCAAACTTCATCGTCACCGGTTAACGTATTCGTACAAGATATCATAACTCGATAAATAAGAATTGTATATGTGGGCAAATGATTCATTTCGTTAATTTTGCTAGATTGTCATTATCTTCAGAATAAAAACAATATTTACTATTGTCATAAATACCTGTGAGGTTGAAAAACCTGAAAGCGACTGCCATATAAAGCGAGAACTGATAATGAAAAACTGAAATAAAAATCAAGAATTACAAACTTTGCTCATTGGAGTGCCAAATATCAGTTAGAAACTACGCATAAAAAATATGAGAGAGAGTTTAATAGCAGAATTGTCAAATATATTCTAAAATATAACTCTTGGAATGTAACTTTCTTTAATAATTATTTTTGCAGTATTGTTGATAGTGAGAATGATAGTCGGATTAAGTTGTCATTATCCATTCTTATCAGTATTGCGATCGCCATACTTGTGGAAGAGACGTGGTGATTATTATTTATGTGCAATAAATGTTTTCAAGATCTGTTGTGCAGAACGTTTGATAACGTAAATATCATCAGACCTGAATTTGTCAGAAGTAACCACAATGGAAAATTTATAGTCACTCCTCCTCCTCAATAAGCCAGAGATTGGGTGGAATGTAAGCTGGCTCTTCAAAGTGATAAATGTATCTATGCTCATAGAGATTATGGATTTGAATAAATTTATACGTTACTAAGTTTCTAGATTGTCAGGCTCACCGGAAAGCCCATCGATTTGACATGATTGGGGCCGGTAGCCCCATCATAGGCGACGTACCCGATGCGCCACCATTTTAGCCCGCACAACAAGCAGCGCCTAAAATACAACATGTCACTTTACGGATTATATTAATATAGATTAGACTTGGTTTGAAATAACGAAATAAATATTGATATTACCATTCAAATACGTACGTAGTAGCAGAAAATAGTAAACAACGTACCAAACCATCAATTAACGTATCACATCTTTGCAAAAACATTTAGAGTAATCGGTCAGTAGATTTTTAAGACGAACTTACTCAATTGGATCCTCCTCAAATAGCCCTAATCATACCGTATTATTAGAGGCACCTGGTCGGAATGATCAAAATATATCCTGCTCGCTATAAAATAATAAGCACCCGAACAAACAAAAACCTCGTGGTGTTTGGATGGTAAGTACGGCATATTTATACCGGCAGCTTTTGCCATTTTAGCCCACTCTTTTGGGTTGTATAACATCTGGGTTTAAGTATAAGTATAAAACAAAGTATTTTTAAACCGATTTAGATGACGAATGATCTCATCTAAACAATAAAAACAACGAAAAAAATGGATGAAATGCATATTTTTCTTACAGGAAATTGGTCGACAACATTCAAAATTGGAGCAGAAAGTGAGTAAAACTGAAGAGACAGGAAATGTATGGCGGGAGGAGAAAATCATGGGGAGATCACTACCTGTCGAAATCGGACTAATGAGGGAGTGTGGCGGCGTGGGGTACCACATAACAAACCAAGCACATCATAAAGGGCCCGCCTATAAGGTACCTGGCCGTAAAGTGGTTCCCGCACTAAGACTGCCTCATCAATGAATCACGCAGACAAAGAATAGCGAAATTAAAATCAAATATTCAGAGAGTCAGCAGAGCGAAAGTCGTCCTGTCCGAAATTAGAGAGATGCGAGACGACCAAGAACGCTGCGTCAGAGCTCTTTTAGTAGTACTTGTAATACGGAGCTGGGGAGAGTTCAAGCTTACTCACTTAGCATATTCTAGTACGAACTGAACAAAACCCTAATATGAATACAGGAGGTGGATATATATATATTAGCTCCTCTTTCAACTCCTCGGTTGAAGCTTCAAATTTATGCATATTATTAGCTCTGCCCAGTGTCGCCGCAAGAATATTTTAGAAGCGAACGAGAGGTCTAGTGGCTAAAACCTCGTGGCAGAGACCCATAGCACCTGCCTAAAAATACGAAATTATAGAATTCATGTAATTTATAATTCAAATATAACAATATTATTGTTAATTATATCTAATTAATTTATTTTATATGATATTTTATTTATGTATACTGTTATATCTTACTCTTTAGTATATTTATCTGATATATAATTCCCTCTTATATTTATAAATTTAAAGCATAAAATTCTCAATATTAACTGAAAATATAATAAATATTATTTAAGTTTGATCTTAATCGGCCCAAATTTACTTACGGAATGCTATTTTCGCACTTCAAAGAGTGCTCGGTTCTATATTTAATCAAATCAGGGATAGATTGACGAGTGCAAGTCTATAATGATAACCATGCCAATATGCCCATCCTGGAATTGCCATTGACGAAACAGTACTGTATGCAATCGAACGAGTAATCTAGGAATGACGTTAGTCTTATAGCATTGCACTCTTCTTGGCCACATGAGGCTTTATAATAACTCTGCTATACGCTTTGCAAGCATATTCAGATGGAATATGCGGCTAAATTAATAATATCTGGCTATTGAGAGAGCTTAAAAATAAATGTACAGAGTGTATAATATATATTGACGATACATTTTACTCCTCTCCTACAGGAAACCGCCGGGCAGAGGCATGAAATATTCGTGTTGTTGAGAACTGTGTTTGTAAGAAGTAATTAAAATGTGAACTTAATCTTATAATCAGTGTTAAATGAAAGAAAAGATAGAACAGATTTGGAGTGCTTTCTGAAGATAATTAAGTTAATTATTTAGCTTCATAATAAGCGCTGAAAGTGTTAGGGCGAATCCAGAGAAAGTGGTGCTGAACAGTTTAATAGTAACTTATAATAATAAAAAATCACGGCTAAATAGCCCTGACAATAAAAATAAAAGTATTATATACTTATATATAGTGAGAGTGTAATATAGACTTATTTAAAATTAATAGATAAAAGTATATAATTAAAGCGATACGATAAGTTCTCACAAGTCTCTAAGCAGTGATATTCTAATTGAGGTTATATTAATCCATATTAAACCAGAGAAACTAGTTCCTGGAAACACGTAGTGGGTGGTTAAGTACGTGTAGATACTCCAGTAAGGTTGACCGTAGAGAACATAATTGATGGAACGAGAAGTTCTGGAGAGAAGCGCTGTGATTAGACGCATAAGGTATTCCACACCAAACTGACCATAAAAAAATTCCTGCCTTTAGATCCTGCTTATCCTCCTGTACTCAACGCGCGCGCATAAACATAATATTCTTAACTATAGTTTCAGGCCACTCCGCCTATCAAATATTACTTTTATCAGGCTGCTGTACTAACCCCTAACAGAAGTATCTCACCAGAAACCAAAGAGCAAGCTCGAACCCTCAACGTCATCATGAATATATTCTCCTCCATATCGCCAGCCTTCAGGCTATTACGGTTAAACAGAGATCATCGATAAGTATATATAATCGTAAAGGTAAGACATTTACTCGAGATACTTAAACACACCATACTCGCGCCGTCTCTACACACCACACCTCTCCGTAACTCTCCTTAACAACTTCTTCTAATCTTTTCATCCCCTACATCCAGATGTTGGCAGTAGAAGCAAAAACTAACACTATGCGACGCTAATTGGTTCATTATTTTTCAAGTTATTCACGTCATTTCTAAGAAAGAAAAGTAATAATTCTTCCACCCTTTCTTATACCTTCAAACTCAGAGTATGACAAAATAGCTAAATCTAGTATTACAATATCATATACCACGCGAGATAATAAAACGAAATGGTTCATGGCAACTTATATGTCTTTAACACTAATTCCCCTTTCTGATAAACAAATACACATATATAGATTGTATTACATTTCCTCCAAAACTTTACATACTCGATCTTTGACGCTGGTGTACCAACAAATCTCTCCTATCTACGATTAGTATATATACATCGCAATCCGATTAAACGGAAATTATTAACAGTTTATAAGGAGGACTCAATTCCAATTTTCAAAGGTAAGTCGCAACGAAACAATTACAAAACGGAAAAAGAGAAGTGAAGAAAACCACTTGACAATTAAAGTTTGTTTCATTCATAAGGCCAATGTTAATATTTACGAAATATTAATAAACGTGAACGTTAAAGTTTATAAGGCCATAAAAATATGTTGTCCGTAATTAGTTTGTAGATAAATAGACTCAGGGTAACAACCCACGCAGACCTTTTTACCAACCGCCGAGGATGATGCACGCGAAGTACACGTGTTCGCTTTATGAAAAGGAAGGTTCACTATCCAGGATACGTGAAGACGTAATAAGAGAACTAAGGGATGACCTCAAAGAATGAGAGAAGTAAGAGAAAGATATTAGATGAGAATTAACAGTAAAGTTGATCTTTCGATATGTGCAATAAAATTCGAAAATCATATGACGCTACAGTGAGTTAGATACGAATTCTTAAAAAAGTATTGATTACAGGAAAAACGGATAAGCAAGAAAAGCAAAAGAAGATACAAATATTATAAAAGTCTTTACTTAATCGGACATAAACGAATTAAAAAGTGGGTGACACAAGACTGAGTATGAAATCGAAACAGCAATTCTGTTTGATAAAGAAATTTTAAAAGATATTGTTTGTGGGACCCGATGGTACCATCTGGCGCGGTATTCTCGGTGTCATTTTTGTCCCCGGATGCACCTTGACGTTACCAGGAAGGTGGCGCCGGATAAGGACGTTTTAGCATTGTCAAGGCGTCACTTTGTGGGTGGTTGGGAAAGAGAACGGAAAATGCAGTGATAGTCGGCGAGGACGTTGTTGTATTTGTGTAGAACAGATTCACTCGCGGGTGTATAAGGAGATCGGTTTATGCAGTCTGGGTTGTTGTTCAACTATATGAATGCCTAGAATTAAACAAAAGCGCTTCGCACTATTTAGTTTTCCTCTTAATTTATTGGCCATTGTTCAATAGAGGGTTGTGTACCTTTACTCTAAAGATTTGCATAGAATTGATTGCATATATTTGACTATTACTTAAGATGAACCCCCAGCCTCTGTGATTTTTTTCTCGTGTGATTTTACAAAGTATTGGTGATTTACTGGCCATCCACTACAGGTCATCCAAGGTTAATCGTGCAGGCCGGATTCATCTTTTTCACATCACACTTTTTAAGAGGGAGAAATGGACAATGCCATGAAAGTCGAATCATTAAATATGTCTTATTGTTATAGAAAATCTACTACCTCAAAGCTCTCAGTAACCGCTACACCGGCACCCTCGGTCATTTCCCATATATATCTCCTGTCAGTGATTCAATTGGAAGTAATTGCTCTTTAAAGCTCAAATCTGTTGTGAAGATGGGTCGTTGTAAGCATGCTATAATGGGCAGAAACTATAATCTTGCTTTTACCACAGTTGGGAATGGTCCCAGCAATTATATCGCGAAAATCTTGAAAGAAATGAGATTGGCGTATCGCAGTATCTTACTTACAGGCGCCTCCTCCCGTAATGTCTGAAGTTATTAAGACGAAATTTCAGTCTCTAAACTCCTATCTCATTATAGTTGAGTATCAGTCCTGCCGTTTGCACCTTTCTTGCCATAGTCGACACTTCCCTCACGTAAAGAAAAATAATGCAGAACTGATTCACAGCGTCTCGTTGCTCTTTGGCTCTATAAATAGTGGAATTATCAACCGGAGATATAAGATAGACGTACTCTAGTGAAAGAGACTTTGAGTGATGAAGCTTAGTGTGTTATATGTTTAGAATATTTAAAAACAAGTATAGCAGGGATACTATATAGCAACATACCTGTTTGCTTCAAGCCAAAATGTTAGTAGGCAACCGAGAGCCACTTTGGTGTTAAGAACACGATTCCGTATAGTCGTTTCCCAAACATGTTGAAGGAAGCCAAAGCTAGTACTCCTCTCGTAAGTACTACAATGCTAATAAATTTAAATATCAGAAAAATCTCACAATTAAAAAAAAAAAAAAAAAATGTACCAGAGTCAGAGCCGGATCAATGTTTCTTCTACTAATAAATACAGTTTGTAAACTCACTCACTCTCTCACAATAAATAAAATAGGTGACAGGCTATCCAGTTGTTCCTAGATATATAGAGCATATACATAGTTTCTCTGTAGGGATCTTCTATTTACCAAAATTTACGTGAAGAAATTATGAGTAGAAAATAGGCAGAGAAATTAATAACAATAATAAAAATTGTGAATAGAGAGAAAAGATCATAGCGCATCAGTTATATATATGATATATATTATATATAATATATGAATTATGATGGAATTCTTGTGAAGGAGAAGATGACTATACTTTCGGAGAGACATTGCTCCCTTCCAAAAATTGCCAATTTAATTAATAAAATTATGGCATTTATTTGCAAGTTTACTTCTGCAGTTATTCTAATTTTATCTGTCTACTTTATATATATGGTGGTTTTCTTTTACGTTTTTAGATTTAATGGAGTTCAAATTAAAATCATATTTGTCTAATTTTCGTCCTGTTTATTTACTAAAAGGCCTACCCACATCCATTTCTGTCATTTGGTTCTGACAAATTGTATGTTATTATTTATATTTTTTTTTGAAATCTTATCCATTTTTACGTACATCGTTCCATATTTTACTGTTTTTTTTCCTTTTCATTGTTCTCGAGTCTAACTAGCTTTACTAATATCCAAGTAACACAACTATATTTCATTACAGGTAGCACGTACTGCTCATAAATATTTCTTTTTTAAAAAGAAGTTGAAATTTTCCACGGAAACAGACATTCAATCTGCCTAAAATTCTTTTTTAGATTTTATTTTTCCGTTTACCATTAAAAGATCAACTTGTTCTAGAATGGAGTTGAAAGTCAGGTATTTCTCTTTGGTATAATCTAAGGTCTCTTTTACAACAAGCAAATCTGAATGAACCCCAGTCAATCCATATATAGTAATATTTTTTCTATACTATGTATGGATTGAACTGGATTGATTCAAACTATGTCTGGATTGAACTGGATTGATTCAAAATATTTCTGGATTGAGCTGGATTGATTCAAATTATTTCTGGATTTAATTGGATTGATTCAAACTATGTCTGGGTTGATTCAAACTATGTCTGGATTAATTCAGACTATGTCTGGATTGAGCTGAATTGATTCAAACTGTTTTTGAATTAAACTGGATTGACTCAAACTATGCCTGGATTGATTCAAACTACGTCTGGATTGAACTAGATTGATTAAAACTATGTCTGGATTGAATTGAACTAGATTGATTAAAACTATATATGGATTGATTCAAACTATGTCTGGATTGATCTGGATTGATTCAAACTATTTCTGTATTAATTCAAATTGTTTCTTGATTGAAATGGATGATTCAAACTATGTCTAGATTGATTCAAATTATTTCTCGATTGAATTGGATTGATTCAAACAATGTCTGGATTGAACTGAATTGATTCAAACTATGTCTGGATTGAAATAGATTGATTCAAACTTTGTCTGGATTGAAATAGATTGATTCAAACTATGTCTGGAACGAACTGGATCAATTCAAAATCTACTGGTGTGAATGGCTTGAAAATCTCGTTATTATTTAGTGAGAAACGTTTGTAAATTTTTACTTATTTGGATTGATTAGGATTTCTTTGGTATGAAAAGGATTTAAAATTTAATCCTTCTTTTCTGTTAGGTCCTTTCATCCTCAATATATTTCTTTCTTATTCTTCAAGGTTTCCTGTGAATAACACGATATTAGTAGCGATCATATCTTATTTACTTACTTTTCATTTAATTTTATATCCATATCTTACCAATTAGTGTTTCAAATGTTTCCTCTAACACTGCAGGAAATATTTTCTCCTAAAACTATATTACTTTACGAAACTCCTCTCTTGATTTGTATTATAGGATCATGTCCATTATCTGTCCCACGAAGCTGAAGTCAATTTTTTTCATAGTTACGTTATCGAACAAAATGTAGAACTGCGCGAGCATAGTGACAAGAGCTTGAACTATTTTCCTATATATTTTCATAACTTATTGTTTTGTTGTTTCGTTATTGAAACGATGGAAAGTGAAATACCTTATATAATAATATAAGTTTGGTTAGTTAAGTGAAAGGTTATGTTACGTTAAGTAAGGTTATTTTAAGTTACGTTAGGTAGAATAGATTTTTAATCTTTTTTTCAAATATTTTTAAAGGTCTGAAGCTCTTTGTATACAATACAGTTTTATTTTGACCCAATACAGTTTTATTTTGATTTTTCTCAAGTGTGTTCTGATTCATGCAATCGATAGCGATATAGATATGGATATGGACACAGATAAAAGACATGATCTGTATTCTATTAATCAGCTCAAGAAAAAATTAATTGTGATGTTACAATTTTGATGAATTATTATTATAAACTTTAACGTGTCTACAGATATCGTTCCACTTTAAGCATAGCGGTTTTTTCATAATCCACATAAGTCATAAGTAGAGACCACTCATTTTCTCTACAGATTTCCACCAGCTATTTGTACTACTACAATATGATCATTTAGGTTATAACCACTTCTAAAATTTTCTTGGTTCATGCTGATAATTAAAGTTAAATTTAGCAGTATTTATGTTAGTTATCATTATATAATTATAAGCTAAAATTTGACAGGACTTGAAGTAAACTAATAGTGGAAGAAAACTCTCCCAACAAAAAGAGAGACCCAGGTTCGAAACTGATTGGGTAGGAGAATGTGAGTTATTTTTTTCTTAGGCTTAGCTTCTTACTACAAGGACATGAAAAGGAGTACACCCCCTTCTTGAATAGGGCTGTGCTTTTGAGCGGTGGATGTCAACTGTAATATATATATATATATATATATATATATATATATATATATTATATATAATAAATAAATATATAATTATATTATATATATATATAATATATGATATATATAATATAATATATAATATCATATAAATATGTAATATATAATATTATATATAAATATATATATAATTATACTAAATTAATATATTATATATATACTTAATAATATATATATAGTAATATATATATATAAATAATATATAATATATAATATATATTATATAAAATATATATATAATAAATATATATATATAATTATATAATATATATATATATATATAATATATATAATTATATAATATATAAAATAGATATAATATATATATATATATAATATATAGTAATATATATATTAACTAAATATATATAATATAAATAATATACTACATATATTTTATATATATATATATATATATATATATACTATATAAATATAAAAACTACTATATATACTTATATATATATATGTATATATATATATACCTGTATATATATACTATATATACAATATATATATATATATATAATCTATAAAATATATATATATATATATACTATACTATACTATAATATATATATATAATATATCATAATATAATATATATACTACCCTATATATATATATATATATATATATATTATGTATATTATAAAATATATCATAAATTATATACAAACTGTGATACACATATTTTTCTATTAAGTTCATATAAACAATAATATAAATATATCTGTCCAAAATAATATATAATTAAGAGTATATATATATAATTACTATATTATATATATATATATAAAATATATATATATAATATATAAATATATAATATAATATATATATATAATATATATATATATATATAAGATATATATATATTTAAATATATATATATATATTAAATATATAATATATAAATATGATATATATAATATATATATATATAAATATATATATATACTATAATATATATAATATATTATATATATATATATAATATATATATACATATGTATATATATGATATAATATATATATAATATATATATATATATATATTATAATAATAATACTCGTAAATATATATATATATAGTATATATATACGAATATATATATATATATATTATTATATATATAATATATATATTGGCAATATATTAAGTATTTTTCATATATATAAAACTATAATAAACTATATTAGATATAGAACGTTTCTTTATATATTATAAAAATTATAATATATAATATACAAAAAATATATATATATATACCTATATATATATATATAATTATACTAATATATAACATATATATATATAATATAATATTAAATATATATATATATATATAATATATATATATAAATATATATAATATTATATATATATATATATATATATATATTTATTTATACTAGGTTATCTATATCTTATTTTTCTTGTCGCTAAAGCGGCTCAATCGGTAGATCGACAGAGAAGAGCCCGGGTTCTATCTCTCGTCTGAATTCTAGGTAGCAATTACCTAGAGAAATTCTCCTCCTAGAAAAGGGCTATGCCCCTGAGGCGCAAACTTTTAATTTAAACAAAATATGTTTTAGATCATCCTTTCCTCCTTTTTTTTATGTAGAAATAAAACCTTTCTATTTGTCCATGTCTGTGACTTTGTCCTCTTGCAATCATTTAATAAGTAACATAACATAACATAAGATAACATAACATAACATAACATAACATAACATAACATAACATAACATAACATAACATAACATAACATAACATAACATAACTTAACTTAACTTGTTAATAGTTAACTTGTTAAGTTGTTAATAGTTGGTCATCAGTAATAGTTAGTAGTTGAATCGGTAATCATTAGTCGTTAGTAGTGGGTCATCGGAAGATGCTAGTAGTCGGTCATCGGTAGTCGTTAGTAGTTGGACATCGGTAGTCCTTTATAGTCGGTCATCCTAGGTTGTTAGTAGTCGATCATCAGTAGTCGTTAGTAGTCGGTCACCGGTAGTCATTAGTAGGCTATAAAGTTATAAGAATGACACTATTATCATTGTAATATATATTTGTTCGTCTCTTGTAACTTATACTCCAGTATAACTGTTCATAAAATTCCTATTATCTCATGATTAAGTTTTTATTAGTAATTTTTATGTCATCTTTTATTGCTGATAGCTGTTGATTACCTCAGGATATCGTTTTCCTTTCGTTTTTATGAGAGATTTAGTATTTTAAATAATATGTTTGCTGAGTTATTTGTTTAAACGATCTTGTATCTTTTCTTTTAATATAATAATAATAATAATAATAATAATAATAATAATAATTAATAATAATAATAATAATAAATAATGAATAATCAATAAATAATAAAAAATAAAAAAAATAAATAATAAAAAAAATAATAATAATAATAATAATATAATAATAAATCACATATATATATATATATATATATATATATATACATATATATATATATATATATATAATTATTATAAAGAAGTATATCCATTCCCGACTAACACTATATATATAGTAATCATTATTATAGATTATATATATATATCCATTATGTCCTCTTCAAATTCTCTATGTTCAGCGATAACATCACTTATAAGTGCTCGACTATAGGCGTAAAGGGGTACCAAATATAATTAGTGATAAATTGACTATATTATAAGTATTAAAATAATATATATATATAATTGTTGATATATATAGATAATATTATATATATATATATATATAATTATATATATATATATATAAATATAATATAGATTATATATTATATATTTTATATATATATATATATTGATATATATTATTAAGATATATAATATATATATATATATATATATAGTATATAATATAATATATATATATATATATATATATATCTAGAATATATATATATAATATATATTAATATATATATATTATTACTATATATATTATATATATATATATACTATATAATATATATATATATAATAGTAATTATAAAATATATATAATATATATATATATATAATTATATAGTATGATTAATTTTATATAAAAATAATGTATATTAGTTCATATATATCCCATTTAAATTGAACTGCGTGTGAGATAACTCAGTGAGCAATGATCAAAACTATGTATGTTATATAATATATATATATATTATATATATAATATATATATTAATATATATAATATATATAATATATATATATTATTTATATATAATGTATATATTATATATATATATATATATATATATATATATAATAATATATATATATATTTATATACTATATATATATATATATAATATATATTATATATATATATATATATATTTGTTATATATATATATTAATATATATATATATATATATATATATATATATATATATATATAATATATATAGTATATATTATATAATATATTATTTAGATATATAATATATATATAGATGATATATATTATAGATATAGAGTACATAATATATTATAAATATATACTATAATAATAGTAATATATAAGATATATATTATAATATATATATATATTAATTAATATCATTATATATAATATTAATATATAATATATATATTATTATATATATATTAATATAATATTATTAATATACGGTGAGTGATATGAGGAATAATTTTATTAAGATATTACAAGAACAAATACCGATAAGAAGAACAAAATTTTTGGTCGCAAAATAGATCGAAATAAATTATATTGTCTTCACCAAAATGAAAGTTAGATAGCGTTATCATTGCCGAATCCTCAAAAATTTTTCCAGCATTCGGAATATTATATATATATTATAAGAGACATTTATATATATTATAATATTAATTTTTAAAAATGAGTATTTAAATATTTGAATAGTGTTATCACGAAACGTTGTTATTATTATATATAGTAATACGTTGCGATAACAAAGTTATTGTAATAACGTTTAACTGGATCCGTATATATAAAATTATATAATATTATATATATATATATATATAGTATATAGAATTAATATATATATTAATATATATTATTAATATAATTATTATATCATATATATATATATATATATAATTAATTTATTAATTATTAATATATATTATATATTAATATATATATATAATATATTTATATCGAAAGTACGATATACTTAGTATATAGATAATAAACTTTATAACGTAATTTCCGATATATAAAGGTTAATAATTAGGGAAACCAAATAAATTATAATATACATAACATTTTATAAAATTAATAACATTGATTCATTAATTTCCGAATTCATTAATAATAATAATAATTAATAATTAATTATATAATCTTATATAAATAATATAATAATAATTAATATATAATAATAATATAATTAATATAAAATAATAATAATAATTAATAAATATATAATAATAAATAATAATAATACCATACTAATACTAATACTAATCAAATAGTATAATACTAAAAAATAATATAATTAATATAATTAATAAAATAATAATAATAATAATTATAATAATATAATATAATTAATAATATTAATAATAATTAATTATTAATAATCTAATAATCATAATCATATATATAATCATATAATCAACAAATAGATGTTGATCATGACGACGGTCGAATCATATATCAATAATAATAATAATAATAATTAATTAAAGAATATAAAAAAATGTAATATTAATAAAAATTTAGTTATAATAAAGTAAAACTTAAT
The DNA here is from genome assembly GCA_015478945.1 of Trachelipus rathkii. Taxonomy (NCBI): domain Eukaryota; kingdom Metazoa; phylum Arthropoda; class Malacostraca; order Isopoda; family Trachelipodidae; genus Trachelipus; species Trachelipus rathkii. The sequence goes on along the minus strand of JABUQX010073841.1, from coordinate 20,769 downwards.
TAGTAAATAGTTTTTTTTTATGTTATTAAAGAAATTAAAAGTATTTATAAAAGAAAGGGATTTTATTGCTAAAGCCATGTCAGTTAACAATGATTTTGAAAGCTCTTCTGCAAATACTGATATATTTTACCATTTAGCTGCAAAATACCTATCTCACCAAGCTGAGCATAGTATATGTATATCATGAAAACATAGGGTGAGAGCATAGAGCGAGATGAAAGTCCGCATATAACAAACTGTAGTAATAATATTTATTTTTATATTTCATATACAAAATAAATTTATGAACATATTTACATGTTACACTGATTCTCGTCTCAGAAATCCTTTTTGCCCTACAAAGATAACACCACTCGATACATGCATTATACATCCTGCTCACTGGGTAACACCCATGTAGCTGCCGTCCGACGATTATAAACCAGACGGAAGGACACTCACGAATAACAAAATGATATTTTCGGCGATTCGCGATGGTAATTTCCAGTGTTGCACAAAATAAGTAACTGACAGTTAAAACGTGATTGTTCTGTGTGTGACTAAACTATCGAAACATTGCTATTTAGTAAATAATTTACAAAAATATTATTGTATGATGTATACATGATTTAGATAAATGTCGTAAAATGTATTATATATTGCATTTTTTAACACATATATTATATATAATATATATTAATATAATAATATATATATATAATATATATAAGATATATAATTTATTAATATATAAATATATATTAATTATATTAATATATATAATATATTAAATTAATATATATAATATTAAGATTATTATATATATATTAATATAATATATATATATATAGCATACTGACTACATAATATTGATCTGATGTTAATTAAGAATGTGACCAACTAATAGCCATAGTTTATGATGAGAGTATCATACTTAAATAATTCGTTATTAAAGAATTTAATAATATACTGATAAGGCAATAACTTCTCACCCCGATATATTTAGATGATTTGTATAGATAAAAATGTATTTGTTTCTGCATAATGAATAGTTGTGCGCGCGTCTCGAAAAGGCAGTACCTATGACCGAAGGAGCAAAGTCACTAAGAGAAAGACTAAGATATAAGAATCATGTCTTTTGTTGTACTAAAATCGACGCCAAGAAAAGGAAAAAAACTCAGAACCACAGAAAAACATAAGTGATATGCGTGTTTTTTTTATAAATCTTAGAAGATTGACGTATAAGACGACGAAAAAGAGATGTGAGAGTCACGTGATAAAGCCGGGGTTTACTGCATAGTCGATTAGACGAAGATCATACCAGCTTGTGTACAGACAATGCCTACAATGGTAAGTTATATTAAAACACTAGGAACAAATATGTTACGACCTCTATGTCTTCTGTAGCAATATGATGTATACCGTGAAAAGGGACTAATTTTGTGCATATTAACGCAAAATAGAAATAAGACAACTCAGTTCAAATCATGTATCTTGTGGCGTAGGCTCGGTTTCTCTACCTTATTTTATCTTACTATATTACTAGGAATATAGAGAAAAAAGAAACACAAAAGAGTGATTGTCTATGGCTTTTATTAGGGTAGCTCACAAGTAAGAGATAATATGCATTATATGCGCGACTTACGACAGTGTTGGTGTTTCAAATTCTGAGGAATCGATTAAACGGTATATTAACTCTGCTAAAAGACAGCATTACTAACCTAAACCCTTAGCATGTAGAGCAAATGTTCCAAAATTGTGAAAATATATAAATTGCGGAAAAAATTCATGTTTTAGATTGTGTACGTTATCTAATGAATGTGTGGTTGGAAAAAATATATTCCCCGAAGTGGATGCAATCACTCATAATTGGATAATGTGTGCCCAAGTGAGAGCATTGTGACAGAAGAAAATACAATTTCCTCACTGAATAATGATGTACTCCGATGAATGGTCATAAATATGATATCATAGTTCGTCTTGCACTCCTCAATATAAGGTAAAATACATCGAAGATATAAAGGTAGTTGTGATAAGAAGTACGAGCGCGTGATGGATAAATGGCTCAATTTGTCTATGCTCGTCTACAATGAATGAATTTACCGGATCAGCAAAGACTATATATACTACAGTCGTTCTATCCCAATTTAAACAAGAATTAGAGCAAGCCAACATCTATAGAGTATCTGCGACTTACCCAAAATGTGTGTACATTGAAAACAGTTATGTGTACGAGTGCGATGTGATTCTCTTGAAAGGACTTATATAACAAAAGCAATCGAGTACAATATGTGTACGGAGTTATACTCAAAAATATCCTCGCTCTCAGATATAGACTCTCTAGGAATCAGTAAATAGACGATGAGGGAGAACATGAATTGGAAATAGCAATATAAAAGTTGGGAAAAGAAATAGAAGTCTTCCCTGTGGCAAAAACATAATACACTTGTATGATCCACATAGAGAGTAAACTTTTATTATGACGACTGTGCTTTTGATTTCAGATTTCGAAAGATCTGATGGGTCTTTTGTGCGAACAGATAGGATAGGTTTTCCTCTTCTTGTATCCATTCAAGTCATCTAAAGCTTCAACAAATGCTGAAAAAATATTATCTAGGTGGTAGAGCTAACAGAGCTAACACTCTCTATCACGGCAAACCAACTTTCGCTAAAGCCGTACAACTCTTCCGTCAAGCCTTGCTTGCTTATTGCTGTAAGTCTGTCAGTTAAATATGCTAGTCTCAGTTTTGGCCTGCGATTTTGGTGATGGATTACACATGAGAAAATCTTTTATCTAATTTTTCAGACACCTATATAAAGATTTATTTTTTGTGATATGCATGCTCCGAGAATTTGAGTCAATTCGTGTGAGGGTATGCAGCGCTTAGACTGCAAGTTGCTTATATCAGATGATGGAGATAAAACTGTTTCTTCATTGACCGAGCACAGTCATACTGCCCCTTAAAAAAGTCTCATATAAGTTTACTCTCAACAGTCTCTAAGAATGTTATCTAAAATTCCGTATGCAACTCTGGATCCACTTATTACAATTTATAACTCGATCACGATACAGCTCAGCTATCAAGATATACTGTTCAGATATATGCAGATAATTTGCTTCCACCTAGAGAGATTTCCTGTGTTCATGCTATATCTTATAAACACTATAACCACACATGCAGAGAATTAGTCACCAAAGAGCAAAGACCACATAATGATATGGATAATATAACCATACATATTCTGAGATTAGAATAAATTTTTGAATATTTGTTATTGACTTTAGATTATTATTTTACTATTCTTATATATAAATATCATATAATGTAAGTCTCATAAACCTCAAGGACGATTTTTAAAAATTATTTTTGTAGCATCTATCTTAGACAGTCATTATCATTAAGGTGTCTCGGAAAGGTGTGAACCCCTATTGATGATCTACCTTCAGGCCTCATATTATCTAGCTATTCATTACTTTTAAGAATAATAATATTCTTTGAAAGATACTATGGCAATAACACTTATAAGTTAATCTGCTGTGCTAACCAACAATTAGGGTCTATGAGCCATTATTTTCCAGATCATTAGAATTTCGTAGAACTTAAAATCGTCACATTTTTAATAGTATTGAGTTACCGAGTATAATATCGTTTATATTAATGATCGTTGATATATATAGTATTTATAGTATTATCAATATACATGCTATGATATTATCTACTAACATTGGACACAATTATATTTTTCTCACAATTATATAAAAAAGATATTAGAATAAATATGGACTCAATGAGTTCTAAGTCTATCTAATGACGCTGACTTCACAAAGGTAGAAATTAGTATTTTCCAATTAATAATAATAATATTAAAAATAATAATAATAATTAATAATTAGATATTAATTATAATAATTAATTAATATATATTAAATAATATAATAATTAAATAATATTTAAATATAATTATAATATAATTTATAATTATTAATAATAATAAAGAACATGTTAAAAGCAAATAAAACAAATATAATAATAGTGAATCTTTGATTAAATAATTGACATAATAATTATAACATTTATTAACTACGCCACATCATTCACTTTTATTATTATTAATAACATTAGTAACCGCAAATGTGATATTCCGCTCTATAAGGGTTATATATATATAGTCGCAATTAATTTAATAATCATTATATAATTCAGGTTTTTAAAACCACGTTACAAAACTATCTAGTTTAATTATTAATCGTCGTCGTAATAAAATATATATATTATTAAATATATAATATATTTATAATTACCTCACCATGTCATGTATTATATTATATTATGATATATATATATGTTAAAGAGGACAGTAGAGGAATACCCTACTTCTAAGTTATACAATTAAGTGATGAAAGTAAGCGAAATAAGTTTTTTATTATTAATTAGAATTATAAAACTATATTTATATAATAATAATGTAAAATATAATAATAATAATTTAATTAAATTAATAATATATAAATATCAAACAAATAACAATTAATTAAATTCCAAACATTAATAAATATAATAAATAATAATATATATTAAATAATAAATTATATTAAATTTATAATATATAAATAAATAATTATAATAATAAATAATAATTAAATAATAAATTAAATAATAATAAAAATAATAAATATAAGAAAATAATAAGTAGATATATAAGATAATTATAAATAAATAATATCTAATAAAAGTATAAATAAATTTTTGTAATAAAATTTTATAAAAGAGATTAAAAATGAAAGTAATTTCGGGTGACATCAAGAGTTATTGGAAAATTAAATAAAAATTATAGAATGAGGAATAATAATAAATCATATAAACAAATACACATATATCACACTCTCTAAAACTCAAATTTTTATAACTCACATTTTAATTAATAATATAATAAAATAACTTATATGAATTGGAATAAGATTAATAATAGAGTAAATATATAATCATTATAAATGAATTAATTTAAATATTATTTAAATATAATAAAATTCAAATAATAAAATTTAACCATAATAAATATATATTAATATTTTAATATATTCAAATTAATTATGAGTTCACTCAAATGTTAGATCATCTTTCTAAACCTTACAACACAACATTTTTATGGAACTTTCTTTATAGGTCTAATAACATAGTGAATGAAATACCAGATTGCGGGCCTAATTTATAGAACGTCATGTCATACATACAATTTAAGATTAGGCTGACACTCTCAAAAAAGTAAATGCGAATATACAAGAGGTGTAATTTTTATATACGCTCAGGTAAAAATATTTAGATCAAGGAGTGTAATAACTAAATTATAGCCTTTTAAAAATAACTGTGATTTTCTCGAGAAATGTGTTAGCAAATTAAATACGTAAGGGATTTTGATTTAAACATAAGATATAAACCCCACCGGTTGACAACAGATTTGGCAGGATTTTCAAGACGGCAACAGTGAATATGGTAATTAATGGGGTCTAAATCTGTAGGATAGAGTGGGTTATCTGGATTCTTCTGTTTGCTGGTAGATATAATTATAGGGAATTTATTATATAACAGTCTCAGAAACGTTATATATTAATAAGGATATTAAATAGGAAGAGTTTACGAATTAGGACTTGATAATTAGATCATTATATGACATCTTAATTACTTAAAATTTATTTACATTTAAAAAAAAATGAGGGTGGGAGAACTATGTAATCACTCTTCTCTCATCTCTATATTAATTATATATATAAATATATATGGCAAGGTTTACTTTTACTGCCCAGTGTTCAACTGGCTATTGTTTAGTGCAAAGCAGATGACTCTAATTATGGCTTAAATTAGAGCTGTGCCTGTAGGCTGAGTCGGCACTCATTAGGCTTATGCTGTGTCACTGTAGGCTTTGTATAAGTTCGCTAACTTCATGGTCTTATTGGCTGAGCGTATTATATATATTATAACTAGATAGACGTGATCTTATAATAATCAACTCCAATGATATATATTTAAAGAACTTTTCAATTTGGAATCCTTTCCTACTTCACCAGCATCGATAGTCAGCCTAAAAATTACTCTTTCACGGTGAAACTCTCATAAATATATAATATTATATATAATATATATATTATATTATATATATATATATTTATGATATATTTTTTTATAAATATATATATTATAATAAATATAGAATTATATATATTAATATATAATTAATTAGTTTTCCTTCAATAATATATATATATATATATATTAATATATATATATATACTTAATATATTATATATATATATATATATATATTAATTAATATATATATATATATATGTAATAATATATATATTATATTATATATAATATATATATTATTATAATTAATATATATATTAAATAGATTATATAATACTAATATATATAATATATTAATATATATATATATGACCTCATTATATTATATATATATAATATTATATTATATATAATATATTATATATATATATATATATATTATTATATATATTATAATAATATATAATAATTTTAATATATTAATTATATATATATTAATATTATATATATAATTAATATATATATTAGATATATATATATATATATATATATATATATAGATATAAATATATAATCATTTTTTAAACTACAATTACATAAAAAATGATGTACCATTGCAACTCTAATCACGATTTCTCCTCTTCATGATTAACAAAGTTCATAGGTCTATATATCTTCGCAAATACAATTCATATCTGACCCTTATATAGTTAATAATTATTAGGTAATCAATGTTAACATGGGTAATTAAATTATAAATTAATTAACTCGATCTAAATATATAATTTGCCCCTTGAGTAATGATTGAAAAACTATTATGTTATTATATATATAATTTTATACAGTAACTAATTTTAACACCTAAAGGGATAACATAGAAATTATTAAAAATAGTTATACTCAGTATATCAATAGTTTTGATTATGATATCTTAACAGATGAATACACTTCTCAGGACTGAAAGGAAAGCATATAAAGTAATTATAATAGATATTTGGTACTTTTCAATCTGGCTACTTGGGTCATTATATTATATCTTCGTAGTGATGAATAAATATATTTATTGTGTTAGATTTTCCTGAGTTAAACTTGCGATATATATATAGGTAGGTAAGATTCTTTTTAATAATACATATTAATTAATCATTCTATATGGGGTTAATTTCCTTTTGTAGATATTTGAAATTGTATACTGTTTTTAATGATAAAGGATTGCTTGGGGATTATATTATACCAAGAAGTTTCATTCTTAGATATATCCATTTGAATAATAATGACCCGTTTCAGGATATCTACAGACATTTGTTGAATGTCCGGATCCAAGGATAAAAACAAGAAATAAAAAATAAATTCAGACACAACTACTGCAATTTCAAACATCTGCAACAGTATTTTTTTAATAACTTCGAAGATTCAACCTATTTTCCAAATTGCTGGATTACGCTTATCACATTAAAGACAGAAAAAAGCATTAAGAATTACCCATCTATAAATCAAACTAAATCGTCTTTTCAATAAAAGTGCTTGGAATACATATTCAAATCCGGACATCATTGAAAATATTTCTAGTTACAATTTAAACTCTACAGAAAAATCCTTGTTGGGTTTTGGTCTTAGTTTTGTTTTACCGAACAGGGATCCCTGGATTCATTTAACAAAAAACTTTAATACATGCAAGAATCACAACCAGAACCTGGATATCAATAACGATATACTATTTGGCGTCTTACTCAAATTTCAAAAAGAATTTCTGAACAAAACTGGATTTCCTTTAAGATTTTTTAATGCCTTAATCAAACTTCAACAAAATAAAGATATCACCATCTCACGTTCTGATAAAGGTGATAATATTGTTATTATGAATACCAATAACTATCTCACAAAATCATTCAACTTATTCAATGGTACAAATACATATACCACTATAAACAATAACCCATTAAAAAATTCTCAACATCTTTTCAATAAATCTTTATCTAATATCATTCCTACTCAAAAAGAACTAATTCACAAATTCAAAGCATATCTCCCCCTTATCCGATTTTATATCATCTTAAAATCCACAAAGCAAAATATTCCCTCTACGACCTTAGTTTCAAATATCAATTGTATCACCCAAAACTTATCAAAGTTGTTCGCTTTTCAATTAAAACCCCTCATAGGAAATATTTCAACCTCCCAAAAATCAAGAACACTTTTTCCAGAAGTCCTAATAAAAAATTTCAGATATATCCCGTTGCTAGTTCTTGTAATCTCATTATTTACTAAAGTTTCCGTAAATTTTACCATTGGTCTACACTTGAACAACACATACTCATAACAATCTTACTTTCCAACAAGTCATTTTCTATCATCAAAAACTACATCATTACCTGACCTCTGTCACTCATACTTTAATTTTCAAGATAAATATTTCAAACAGATTTCATGTTTATGAATGGGTTCATCCATTTCCCCTCTTTACACAATATTATTTATGGAACTATTAGAGATTACCATATTTTTCTACAAATTTCCCTCATAAGTTTGGCTCCGATATTGTAGATATATTCGCCGCTTTATTTTCGAAGGATATCGACCACAAAATGAATTTTAAACTTTATTTACAATGCACAGGGCAGCATAAAGTTTATAATTAGAAACTGCTAAGAGCCTTTAAAATCTGGATGTTTTATTAAGCCTCCAATAACTCCATATACCTATTTATTTGATGAATTTCAAACACATTTCATTAAATTTGAAGTGAAATGTCTAAAGTCAAATTGAACTTTATTACTAAAGCAGCTTAACACCTCTAAATAATTTAACAAACAAACAAAGTTCAAATCTAATGTAAACAAATTAAATTCATTACCTTTAACAATTAAGGTAATTTAAATTTACATAACTCATTAACGATATCATAACTTTACGTATAATACATCCATGGCAAATTATTCATAAACCCTTTATTTCACTCTGATTGTTACAAAAAAAAAAAAAAAAAAAGCATGTGGCCCAAGAGAGCTTTGCAGTTTATTCGATAACGTAGATTTAAAAGACAATTGGGTTAAGCTTAATAGTAGAGAGGATAATCGACATAGCCGTAACAATACATCCTTGACATTAATATTCGGAACAATGATCAAATTCATCATTTATTAATTTATCGGAAATCTACTTAAATCCTCATAATCACTGGTTTTTCTCACATGATGTTTCACAAAAAATAGCCGTCCTACAGCAATCTCTTTTTACGGAGCTTTTAAACTTTGTAGACCTCAACATTACAATCTGAAATTAAATATTAAAAAAACATATTCTACAAGCTAGATTATCCCCAAAACACCATTAGCAAATCTCTAAGCAAGCAGGAAATACTCCATAACTAACAATACAATCTTTCTCTAACATATTACCCATCCCAAATATATATTAAAAAAAAGTATATCCCGAATGCTTGAATAAGATAAAACAGTTTAAATTAACAATTAACTTTAAAAACCGCAATTTGTGAAAAAAATACAATAACCTAACAAGAGTCTGTATCACACATAAACTGTGAAAATCTGCACAAAAAGTTTATCGGGAGAAAAACAACACTTTTAATATTTAGACCTATACAACATAAGAACGATCTAAAATACGAACAAACATTCATATCCTAGTTAAGCCGTCAAATAAGTATTCATAAATCAACACTTAATACATCTACCATATAATTAACCTATAATAAAACAGAAAATAGAAAATTATTGAATGCTTTGCTAACTATCATAAATGTTCGACAGGAAAATGGACGAGGTCAAATGGTCGAACACGCCATTAAAAAAATTCAGGTGTCCAAGCTTCGAAGAAAATGTCGACTGTAAAATGGTCGAACATTTTCTCAAAAGTGTCAAATCGTCGATTTACATTAGTCGTAATCGATTAGATTAGACAGCATCAATTAATTCATTAAAATTTTCTTAAATATTAAAAATTATATATATATCAGATATTATAAATTTTCTATATATATATCTATTATATATATATATTATATATATTAAATATATATATATATATATATAATATATAATTTATATATATATATATATATATATAATTATATATATATGCACACACAAATTGGAGGCGTTTTGATATATTTTAAATTAACTTTCAATTTTTAGGGGGCTCGAGCGACAGAGGGACGGAGGGGGACGGAAGTTCCCCCCCCGTGTCCCGCAGCGAGACGACCGACTCTGAATATCTTCGCGGTCTACACTATGGTATTTCTTTAGTTTTTAAATAAAGTAAATTAAGTATTCATTTGATGATATCGATAGTAATGATTATGTTGTTAGTATTTGATTTAAAAAAGTTAAAAATATTCCCATTTGCGACACATGTTTTTTAAAATGTTTCATTATGTATATATCGATAGTATTATATCCATTAATCGATATATTTAAAATTTAAGATGGTTATAGTAAAACATTTTAAAAAAATATCGTTGATGGTAGTAATGTAATTTACAAAGACTTGATATATAAAGACAACTTTTTTTCACAAAATTAGACAATATGACCACGTGTCGACATTTCCCTGGCGACAATTTGGGTTAGTCCAAAACTTTAATTATTAAAAAAGTAACATTTCAATCAACAAAAAGGAGAATTGAACAAACATTAAGGAAGATTGAACTGTGTAGCGTTTTCTGTCAGAACATTTATAAAAAGAAAATCTAACGCAAAAATATTCATCACAACGAGATTTAATATGAACCAAGTAGCCAGATATGAAAAGTAGCCAGGAACTTTAATCCTTTATGCTTTTCCTTTCAGTCCTGAAGAAGTGGGCTCGAACACGAAAGCTTGATTCATTGTTAACTTTTTGTAATTTTTATTTTCTTGGGATAGACATAAACGTAATTTATAACAAACATAGAATAGTGTTTGCAATCAATTAACACAGGGGGAGGACACATCAAATAACCTATTAATACGTGAAGTTTATGTAATTCATTATTTTTTTTTTTTTAAAGCAACTGGACTACTCAACAGCCACTTTTCCCAAATATAAATATTCCTTTGTAGGAAACGGGAAAACCCCGATTTCTTCAACGTTTAAGTATCTAGGTAAAAGTCAATATGTTTGAATATATATTAATAACTTATATAATTTTAAACTTTTTAAAATTATTTAACATTTTTCCTCTTATATTAAATATTTTACAGATAAATTTTATTGCAATTTTGTTTCTGATAAGAATTGGTAAACTACTATATATATATATTACTTAATATTATTATATATAATATATATATATATTATATTTATTATATATATATTATATATATATTATAATATATATATATTATAATATATATATATAATATGTATATCTATATATATTATATATATATATATATTATATAATATATTAATATATATATATAATTATATATATTACTTATACATATATATATATATATATATAATTATTTATTATATAGTATAAATATATATTTCATACTATATATATATATATATTAATATCATATTGTACTATATTATATATGTTATATTATTATTATATAATATACTATATATTTATATTAAATATATACTATATATGTACGCGTTTCGATTAGCCTCATATTGTATCTTAAAAATTAATCTTACAGTAAAAAAGGATAATTTGGAATCAGCTTAAATTTATAGTTATGAAAGTGTTAAAAATTAAAAAAATCGTTTTAAAAAAGTGAATAAAAATGTAGATAGTAATTTTAAACTTATGTTAACAATTAACGTAACCTTACGTTAATGTTGCGGAATTTCTTTAAACTAAAGAATACCCAAGGGTTGACGGCAGAGATGGCAGGAGTCGGCTCGAGCCGACGGGAAACATAAGGGAGGGACGTTTTCCATAGGAGGGTCTCCGGAACCCCACTCTTTGGTCTATTTGGTAGTCGCGGGGTTCTCCGCCTCCCCTACGGGTTGGAAAAGTCCCCCCTTATTGTCCCCTATATATATAATATATATAATTATATATTATAATATATTAATTTATATATTATTATTATATTATATATTAATATATATATATATATTATTTATAATAATAAATAAGTATTTTATTTTATTTACGATTTCATACATAATTAATGTTTTTAGAGATGGCAGATGTTTGATAGAATTTTTCCATTAACACAACTATTAATTGTTATTTATTAACATTTTTTCATTTAATTACTTTATTTGAATAATTTTCATAAACTATATTTACGGCTGTTCAGAAGCCGTTCTAATAATAGCATTAATAGTTTTAAGATACATATGACGGATAATATGAAAACCATAATATATTATATACTATATATATATATATTATGATATATATATATATATATATATTATATATATAATATTATTATATATATATATACTATTTACTATAATAGTAAACTATTGATTCACTTATTTCGCATCCACACACACTATTGTTGTAGGGACAATATATTATATATATAATATATATATATTAACTATCTATATATATATATATATTATTATATATATCATTAAGTATATATTATATAATATATAAATATGGAATTGATTACGGATTCCTTACCGTAACCTGTCAAGTAGAAATTTATTTCCAATGTCCGCGTGACGTCAGTCAATCGACTCTCAAGGTTAGTATACTCTGACGTCATGACTAGTTTTCGAAATTATATATATATATATCTTATATTATATATATTATATATATAATTATTTATAATATATATATACTAATATATATTATCATATATAATATTATATATATATACCTGTTAATATATATCATATATACAGTATATATAATATGGTATTATATTATAACATATTATAATGTTAGAATCCCGAACGAAAATCAATAAAGAAATCTTCCAATAATTTATGATGATTTGAGGTTATAATAATTAGTACATATATTCTAGGATTTTCAATGTATTTAATTAATATTAACAAAAATATAAAAAGAAATGACATATATTTTTTTGTTGAGGTACACTATAGTTTAATAAAAGTAAAATAGTTTATCAGAAGGTAGGATGTTTCTTTCATTTTAAAATTTGATGAATGTATACGTAATAACGTAAAGTGAAACACCTTGACAATAATAATTTGATATTTGATAATTTTTATGATATATTTATGTTTTTGGGGTGGCTGACCCACCCAATTCTAATCACATCCCCCCGTCCCGCGCAGAGCGGGTAGTGCCCGTCGCATGCTCGACGGGGTCGGGGGTTTTTTTTTCTTAGATAATAAATACCATAAATTTTTATAATTTAGAAATAACTTGGGATAAAATGAAGAGAACTTTGAAATAGGTTTAATGATAATCCTATCTATAATAAATATAATAAATCATAATAATAAAATAAATAAATAATATAATAGAAGTAATTAATTAATAAATTAAATAAATAATTAATAATAATAATAATTAATTAATATAAATTAATAATAATAATTAATAAAGTAATATAATCAAAATCTTTGTATTATTGTTTTAAAATTTAAAATTACAAATTACGCTAATAAATAATAGAAATATGCATCCAATAAAGAAAGGCCCGAAATTCGTTGTTTTTCTTATCAAAATTTCCCCCCGTATAAACGGAGTCAACATCTTTATTATGCATAAGTATATATAATATACTTATATATAATCCAAAAATTAGGGGCTCGAGACGACGGGAGAAAGATGGAGGAGTTTTCCTACCCAGTAAGAGGAGAGGCGGAGGATACCGAAGAGAAGGGAGGGTTCCGGAGACCCTCCTCCCCGGAGGGGGAAATTAGTCTACCCATGTCGTGCCGGAAGGTCGAGAAGACTCCAACTCCTGCCAGTGTCGGGGCGTCTACCCCTTGTGGTTACACATTAGTATTTAAAAGATAAGTTTTTTTTTTTAAACTAATGGGCACCCCAAGGGTAGACCCCCGACGGCAGAGTAGGGGTCTATCGCTTCTGGGGAACGGACAGGGTGGAATATTTCACCCCTTCCGGGAGAGAGGTCTTCGGAAACCCCAGCTTTTTGTATTTGGGTGTCGCGGGTTTTCCTCCGCCCCCTCCCTTACGGGGTATGGAAACGTCCCCAAATTGTTGTCCTTCGGCTCGAGCCCGCCTATGGACCTTGATATTATATATATTATATAATATATATATTGTACAAGATTAATATAGCTAATTATTATATGATGATATATATATATATTAGAAGTATATTTTATCTAAGGAGTGTAAGGATATATATAAATAATGTATATAAAATAATTATAAGTTATATATATATACTAAATAACATTCAATAGTTAGGAGTTTGAGAGGATTGAGAGAGATTTGGCAGGTGAAAGTTGAGTCCGGCCGATCCGAGCAAGAGGTCTTTTGTATAACTCCACAGAGTGGAAGTATATTTGCCGTATCTCCAAAACATGCGATACTACGAGCAGAATGGCTAATAGCCTGTGTGCTCAAGGGGATAAAGCGAGTCCATGATATTTGTGATTGGCCTAATCGGACATGAACACTAATAGTTGAATTGTTCCCCTACTATATGCATGTTCTTAATCAGATCTCCAATTGAAGTAGTTTATAAACTCTCCGACACCTCTTTATACCTCCCCCATTCGGGGAAAATCCTCCTAGTATTCTTTTGTTATTTGGCAATCATTTGACAATTTTTTGAATGTTAATTATTCTACGCGATTGTGCATGAATTCTGAATACGAAATCTCCGCTCAATACGGTCCTTTCTTTTAACCCTCAAGGTGGTTCGTGCATATATGTATTCGTGCTATCATAGTCGTTCATCCAATATAATTATACTCTGGAATTATTTTCTTGCGACTACCTGTCGAAATTTCAATGCAAGTATAAACTCTTATACCATCTAGCAAATGAAACCTTTATACAGTAGACCTTCAATCCAGAAGGTTCTCATTTTCATTAGTTTTGAGTATACGATTCAGTTCCTGTTTCGACTGTTATTGTTCCTGGAATAATCAACTACTCTCCTGTTGAATATATTCATTATTCTAATTCAATCCCATTTAGTTATAAGTTAAGTTAAGGTCTTCAAAGAAAATCATCAATCGTCTAATTGATTACCACCTTATCTGGCTTACTCCATGCAGTGATATACAGGCAATCATACATCAATGTATTCATTACCTATCGATTATTCATTACTATTATCATATTATTACTATTATTTCCTTATTATCATTTATAACCTTATACCTACCATCTGACTATTTCTTAATATTAATTATATATTATCATATGTTTATTATTATTTATAGTTCTTTTTTTATAGTAATATTTGATATTCTTCATATATATTGATATTTATTGTTATTATATATTTATTATAGTATTATATTATTACTTTATATTTTATATTATTAATTAGTATTATTTTCATTCATTAATTTTGACTTATTATTATTATTACTTATTCTCTCATTATCAATTTTTAAAATTAATTATTATTAATTATTCGTTTGTGGTATATCATAGCAATTGGTCCCTTTTCTATCGACCCACATCCAAGATTAAAATACTCTTCGACTTTGACATTATAAAGAATCCATGATACAACATCATTCCTCCCCGAACAGTAATTGGTTTCCATGGTTTGTCTGATTCTGTTGGAGGGAGGTGCACGTTCCACTCTCATTTTCTATGAAGGCTTAATTTTAAGTTCAACTAGTACTAAATTTTCTTCGTGCATCGGTTTTCTTAATATTAGACCGTTTCAGTGTAATAGTTAATTTATTTTTGGCTTTAGATATAAATTAAACTCATGAATGTCAAATGCTTGCTATCTATCCCGTATAACATTATTCTTCGGGCATCAGGTTTTGCTTTTGTGTTGCATCTTATTCTTTTATAGTTCAGTTGAATTAATACTTATTGAAAGTCCAATTTAGTATCTATAGTGTAGGATTAAAATAAAGACATACTTATGAATCTCTTATTGCATACACATTATGTCCTTTCGTGAATATTTGAGGTATCCACAAATTAATTGCTTCGAACTCAAAAGCACCGCGCATATACCCAGACGGCAAAGATTTAAGCTGGGTCTCGTTTGTCCCATTAAGGCGCTCGCTCACATGCAAACATCATTACTTTCGCTTGTAACAGTTGCAACTTCCGTTCTACATCAGGAACGATGATAAGAGTAGACTTTTTACGACTTGCCGCCTTTGCTTCTTTAAAAGCTCGTTCGGCAAATGAGTTCAATGGACTATTTTCTTGCCGAAGCAGGTCTTTTTTCTTCAACATTACTTAGTCATGTATTCAATAGCGGCAGGCGTTGTTATATTGATCGAGCAGATGGTTGTACATGGGCAAAAACGCTCTAGTTGTTTAATGTGACAGGCTTTGCAACCATGCACTATTGCCCTCTATTTTCTTCTTTGGACTGAGGTTCAGAACTCCTTTCTCGCTATGTATTGAAGCGTAAAGACTCTGAATTTATTTACCGCCAATAAAACACTTTTTGGGGCTAAGAAGAATTTTCATGCATCTTCAACCTATTTACGAAACTTCTTCTAAAGTCTGGCGCAATGTTTCTTCTATGTTTAAGCTCTCTTATTGATGGCGAGAAGGCAGACATAAAGGCGTTTTAGATTTGGCAGGTTTTTCTTCCAAATCGAAAGGACGTTCTTGAGTTTAAATTTCGATGAAAAATCCAAAAGCTTACATTTCAGTTTTGAGGGTTGTTTACATTTTACAGCACAGACTAAGCCTATAAAGGCCATTTGAAAACAAATAGTAGTTATATGAGATTATATATACTATATATTATATATGCCCGTATAAATATAGCAAGTCGTTCCCTATATATGTATATAAATATAAGTACCCTACTACTATCATATGCTATATATATATGGAGTAATAATTTACTAATGGTATGATAATAGTAATAATATATGTAATTTATTTTTTTAGGTTTATTATGTATATATATTAAAAACAATGTTTGAACTTACGAGTACTTTAGGCGCAGTGACGCCACAACATAGAAATAAAATTCTCCTTTGTAATTTGTTGTAATCATTTATTTATCAATCTATCTATCTAAATATATCATAATTAATATATTTCGAAGATAAAAATAGTGGTTCGAAAACTTGATACACATTAAAAAAAATTCTTTTTTTCACGATTTGAACGTGACGTCGACAAAAGCTGAAATTAAAAACTCGAATATGAGGTAGACGCAGAAATGAGCACCTTACGGGTGGAGAAAAATTTCGCCATTTCGCAGGAAAGAAAATTGCTCTGGTTGGAAGATTTGACAAATCAAATGGAAAGTGAAGAATTTCTTCGTGTAAGATTCTTGCAAAATCAACAAACGCCTTAAAACTTTAGCGTCAAAAGCGTTAAATCTCCTCTCTCGAATAATTCGAGATCGTCTACATATATTGTTTATATATGATACTAGCAATTTCTAAACTTAAATATGGTTTAAATATATTATATATTAATAGTATAATATAGAATATAGTATTAATTACGTAGAAGTTTATCTGTGGGAAGTATATAAGACCTGTACATATTACAATATTATTTAACTAATCCTATAATATAGCCCAACTGGGCATGTATAAAATAATATAATCATTATATATACTATAACCTCTATTAGTATAACTGTTAATATAGTATTGGTATTATAGTATAATGATATGATTAGTAGATATATATATACATATATATTACAATATAATTATTATATTAGCTGAAAACAATTCACTAATATATATTCAGTTATTTTTATAACTTTATATATGATTACTATGATTATGATATTATTGTATGGGAGTATTATATATATTATACTTATATATATTTATATATTAGTTATATAATATATAATAATATATATAGTATATTATAATTCGAAACTAAGTCATGACGTCAGATATGACGGATAACACAGAGGTACTGACGTTTCAGTTGAAGCCACCGACATTTTGGAGTATAAATACTTCAACTACTTGGAAGGATTACGGTAAGAATCCGAAGTAATGCCATTATATATATTAATATATTATTAATATAACATATATATATATCTACCGCGCTGTAACGAGGTCTATATATATATATTTAATAGTAATATGATTATTGTGTATATATTATATATAATAGTATAATAAATTATTTAGTTAGTTATATATATAATTATTATATATATATATTATATATATCTATAATATATATAATATATCTATTATATTTATATTAAATAAATATATATATAATTATATTCTATATATATAATATATATAATTATATTATTATATAGTATATATATATGTAATATACTATACTATATATATATATAATATATTATATATATATATATATTTATATATCAATTGTTATTATATATATGTCGAAATTTTGCACTTCAGCATCAGTGAGCAGATATAACTGACTTCGTAAGTCGCTATACGGTTCGACTAGCTGAGTACGTGCTACAGATTGATCTCATATAATATATATATATTATTTTTAAATTATTATATATATATATATCTATATAAGGTATATATATATGTATTTATATTATACTTATATATTATATTCTATTAATATTATGATATTTACTATATATATTTAGTATAATTATTTATACAAAGTATAAAGTTTATTTGTATAACGTAATATCTATATTATATTATATATATGATATATATATACATATATATATTATATATATATTATATTATAAATCATAATATATTATAAGTCTATATACCATATATTATACTATTAGGTATACGTAGTTATATATATATTATACTACTAATAAAGTTAGTACTATTATAAGATAATAGTCTTACTATATAATACTATATAATTATTAAGTATATATATACTAGGTTATTTACACTACCTGTACCGACGTTGTTTTCTTTTGAGCGTCCCTGAACGAAGATAGAGAAGCGACGCATAGATAATCAGTAGTCGGGGTCTTACTGACGACTGGGGTGACTTCGTCGCACTCTGGCCCCCATCGACTCTAGCCCCTAATGGGTAATATATTGTTTTAGGGTTGCTCGAGCCTGAAATATGGGGAGAAGGCTGAGAACGAGTACCCGTCGTTTCACCTAGAGGCATGAGAGTTACCCCGAACTATGAATATCTATGCGGGTATACTCTAGGGTGTTCGTTAGTTTTTAAAAAAAATTATCATTGTACTTTAATTATATATATATAATTATATATAATTCAATGATTTATAATTATATATTATATATATATATATATCTTATATATATAGTTATATATTATATATATATATATATATACTAATATATTATATATATAGTTTATAATATTTAGTATATAGTATTATATTAATATAGTTATTTATATATATATATATGATTATTAGTTATATATTATTATATACATATTATATTAAAACTCCATTTCTTATTAATAATCATGTAATACTTTTATAATAATGGTTGTCCTCTAATACAAATTTAAATATATTGGGAAGTTGTGAACGCTTGAGGAGTTAATCTGATAATTCCACGGGTCGGAATTTAAAATGTCTCGGGAAGTCAAGGAAAAAGAGGTATCTTACAAAAGGGCAGGGGTAGTCTGGTGTCTCCTCTCGGGCATTAGGCATATGTGGATTTTGGCGGATAAAACATATATTATAGTGGAATAAAAATAATTTTATGAGTCATGTGATCAATAAGAAAGGGTGTGCAATCGTTAATTGTGAAGCAAAAATTAGTATGGTACACATGTATCAAAAGAGTTAAAAGAATGAAAGGTGAAAAAACAATTATCGGTTTCACTAATTTGTTTTGGTCTTACAATATTATAAAAATTGAAAGAAAAAGGGAAAAAAGAAGAACCAATAACTTGCCATTGGAAATTTATTTAATCCGAAAGCAAGAAAAGCAATTTTGACAATTATGTCGGAGTGTTATATCTAAGGCTGCTATCTATTGAAGAATGAAATTTTATGCCAATGATTTTTATAAGAGAATACCGACTTAAATCTTCTTTAACTTTTAAGACTACTCGCGTGGGCTTGTATTGAAGATATTTTATTTTGCCCTTAAGAGTGACTTCGTAATAAACTTTTGATACTAATTAGCCATTAATTAGTGAAAAAAAATGCATTAATGTGAGAGATTTCCAATCAAGAAACGATAACACTAATCAAAAAGAATTAAACACAGTGAGGCGAGGGAAAGTTATATCGGAGTTCGAGATCTTAGCATATAATGAAGAACTCATATTCAGAAAACGATGGAAAAGGGAGGAGAATACTCCAAGCCCCCATAAATTACTAGATAACAGCAATTTCAGTCCGACGATCACAACAACGAGCGAAGGAAATGTTTACCCGAAAGCGAGGAAGGACTCGAGCTAGGATTGCCTTTCGATTGTTACGTAACTGGTGTATTGAAAAGAAAAAAAAGATACAAGGTTTGAGTTATATTGCTATTATTTTTGAATGGTTAAATAATTGTCCCCTCTCGGCTTTAAATGTATTGTGATAATATAATAACATAAAATAAATTTTTAGAGGAAATAATAATAATATGAGTAATAATAATAAATAATATATCATAATATTAATAAATAGTGATTAAATTTTAATATTATAATTAGTAATAATATATATAGGGTGAT
>JABUQX010073840.1:22500-24553 GCA_015478945.1 Trachelipus rathkii | reverse complement strand
TACTTACCTTAATAATAATAATAATAACAATCAATCATAATATATAATAATAATAATAATAATAATAATAATAATAATAATATATAATAATAATAATAATAATACTAATACTAATAATAATAATAATATAATAATAATAATAACTCTACTGACTCAATCCACTTTTTCTTCAATAATCCCCCAGCCAGTCGATTCACAGCACACTCACCACAACACATTCGCTTAATCAACCGACTATCATCCATCATAAAAAAAAATTAAGTTTAAGATGTTAAATTACAGACATTTACTTATTGCAAAATAATAACTAGCGTAATACTACCTTTCTTAGAAAAACAATAAAAACAAAATGTATTATATATATATAGATAATATCTATATATTACTATAATTATCATATATATTATATATATTATATATATATATTATATATATATATATATATATATATATATATATATTTATATATATATATAAATATATATATATATATATATATATTATCTATATATATATATATATAGTATATATATATAATATAATATATATATTATATATTATATATATCTCATATATATATATTATTTATAGTATATATCCTTACATATAATCATATATATTACTATAATTCATATATATATATCTATATATTATAATAAATAATATATATATATAATATTATTATTTATTCGCTTTACACTTTTCCCGAACTTGAGCGGGGTAGTGGTACGTACAGCCTCTCTCACTCACACCCCCCTCATCTCGCCCCACCACCTCATCCACCCCATCATCCCTCGCCACACCTACCTGCTTCCCCTCAATCCCTCCCTCCCCAGCTCTCACTTTATCTCACCCAACCTCTTCTTGGTCTCCCCCTTCTTCTCCTTCCTATCCCCTCCGCCTTCCAAACTCTCCTAACCACCTCTGTTCCTCCATTCTCACCAGATGCCCATACCATCTTAACATTCCCTGCTCCCGCTCTTCCCACCAACCCATTCCTCCAATCACATCTTTCCCTCACCACCCTATTCCTAATCCTCTCCCTTCTGCTAACCCCACAAACCGCTCTCAACCCCTCCATCTCAAATACTTCCAACTTCTTCCTGGACCTGGCATTCAACCCCACGTTTCACACCCATACAACACCGCTTGTACACAAATTTTTTCAAACATACTTATCTTAACTTTCTGTGTGATAAATCCCCCCCTTTCCATACTTCTCTCAGACCTCTCAAAGCTCTCATTCCTTCTCCTACTCTATGTTCTAACTCCTCCTTCATCCCTCCCCTTACCCATCCTCCCTAAATCTAAAATCTTTACTTCTTGCGCGTGTAAAGTGTATATTACCCCCACTTGGAACCTTAACCCCTCCCCCTCCTCTCTTTCCTCTCCCAAACCTAACACTTTACTCTACAGATTTATTTGAAGCCCCTGTCGCACATTCTCTTCAAACTCTCTCTCATCCAAATACCTCATACCCTCTTCCGTCGTTCTTCGCCTAGTAGTGGTCTAGTATCGGTCTGTCGCGCATACAGCTATTTATGTTTCAGCGTTCCTTCAATCGATTCCCATTTGTCAATTCCCCCCTCCGGCCTCCCTCACCATGTCTGCAAAACATCTCCATAAACAAATGAAAGGCCACGGCGACATACACACCCCTGCCTCATCCTCTCACCACCCAACATCTCACTCTCCCTCATAACACTACTCACCAACCATTTACTATTCCTATAAAAACTCTCCAGGGCCCTAATTTACACCCCACTCCATTTTCCTCCAACACTCCACATTCACCCCTCTCACTCTACATATGCTTTCTCTAAACTAAAACCCATACCACTTTCCCTTCCTCTCGATTACTTTTCTCACAAGCATTCTTTAGTGTAAACACTTAACCACACACCCTCTTCCCTCCCTAATCCTCTTTTCTTCCCCCATTCTCCCCTCCGTCAAACCTCTCACTCTCAATCAGGATTCTACCATACACTTTCCCACCCACACTTAAAAAACATTATACCTCTATAATTCCCACATTCCATCCTATCCCTTTCCC
>JABUQX010073840.1:0-17500 GCA_015478945.1 Trachelipus rathkii | reverse complement strand
ATATAATATATAATTAATAATTTATATATTTATAATATATATATATTATATAATATTATATATATATATATATTATCCATTTAAATATAGACATTTTTAGTTACATTTGAAACATATATAGATTAAAAATAGATATAATATTATATATATATAGTAATATAAATTATATTATATATATATATTATATAATATATATTATATATTGATACGTGCACTAAACATAACTTAATCCATAAAATAACAAAATTAAAATCCCCACTAACCTAAAAGAAATGGATTGTTCCAATTTCTATCCGAGAACAGCACCAAATACAAACAAAAAATACAAACAAAATCCTGAACAGTAAATCCAATAACGAGTACCCCAATGCGCAATACTATCCCCCACACTATTTAACCTGTTATTCACAGCCGACTCTCACAAACCACAAACTCAATCCCACACAAAAAACAAACAACCAACGCAGAAGACATTAACCATAGCCACTACACACCAGAACCTAAACACATGCCACAACCTGAAGCAACATAACTTTAGAAAATGACTAACGCAGAAAACCAGAATGTTAACCTCACCAAAGAAATCACAAATCACTTAATCAACCACTGACCGCCAATGGATCACACCCCTCTCAAGTCACTACTTAAACAACATCATCATGCCCCTTCAACACAACTGACATCACTCACCTTTTACAAAACACACAGACACTTAACTCTTTTCTGCGAAAACAAGAAAACTGAGCATGCTGTAACGAACCATCGCCGGACAGACTCCACAAACAGCAATAGCATCTACCCACCGTATACACAACAATACATTCGTCCGACTCTAAACTACCTCCTCCCCAACTTGGCACCCACTTACTGTTTTAAAAACAGCATAAAGAAACCTCCCAAACAACACAAAACAAACGCCCTAAGAATCATACCAGATTTCAACAACAACACCACAACAACACTATAGAAAAAAATTAAAATAATAATCACCCATAAACACACCTGGACATGATAGGGCACACAATATCTTTATCCTAGTTCGAACATTCTCAGCACCATGCCACATTACCCTCTCCAACCACATCCACTATAGACTCAAAGAACCTCCTTCTTCACAAGCTCTATATTACAAATAAAAGTCTGAAACAACATACCACCTCCACCAAACAACACATCATAACACCAACAATCCACAGTCACTAACAGAAAACGACCTAAGCGACACAGACCACCAGCAGTATTTCAACGCAAATCCACCAGAACATAGCACCAGAATTCAACTCCCTACCAAGAATTAGCCCATCCCTGGCCAAATTAAGATGCGGCAACCCACCTTAACTTACAAATATCTAGCAAATACAGAAAGATCGTCCAAACCAACACTTCCGACACTATCTGTTCAAATGTAACTAGGCGTCCTGAAGGGACACAGTCCCCACTTTACTGCTTTCTTGTCTATCTAAGCTCCTTTAACCAAAGGCAATCGGGCATTTCGGCCGATATCCTGCGGAGCGGGCGGTTGCTGCACACGGTCTTTGCCGCAGGTCTGGCTCGCCCATGATGGACTGGTCAGGGTGAGAAAGTAAAGAAGCAAAAGGGTAAGTACATTATTATATACTTATATATATATATATAATATATAGATATATAATATATATATATAAAAATTATAATTATATATATAATATATATATTATTATATATTCATAATAACAATGAACTGTTTTGTGTCATGTTTAGAATAGGTGTGAGTGTGGGATTGAAAAGCTAAAGGCATAGCAATGTTTCTTGTTATATATTGATTTCTGAACACGCCTGATGGGCTTAAACAACAGCTGTCTTGAGGCTTTCACGATTTTTTTTCATGTTATATGGAAACACTCACTTAATTGTGATATTTATATCTGTAATGAAAAATACCAGGCATGTTAGTTGTAGATTATTTTTCTTCACGTGAACAGTGTTTGAAATACATACGTACGTAAACATAGTTATGGGACTTATTGAGGTAATCCATCAAGGGTTGTTTATTTTAAAAACTTGGTGTCCATGCACTAGTTATTCATTAGATTTTTCTTCACGGGTCTTGCGTACACCTCCTGATCCACATAAAATACGTTTTGTGTATGTGCATCTGATAAGATATTTAGTCATTTGATTCTTGCATCGGCCTCTGTGAAAAAAGAAGATGAGGCTGCATATTTCCATATAACATTAAAGTATAATTAGGCGAATCCGATATTGGGAGGACATATAGATAAACATTCAGAGCCGAACAGTGGTGAAAAAACATTTATCATCAATGCAACACGTTTTAATCTGAAAATAATTACACTTGTTCATCTTAAAATTGCTGCTAAGGTACGAACCTTAGCAGACCATGATCTTGATGACCGTTCGAATACTCAATTTCAGATAATATAGTATATATAATATATAATATATAAATATATATACTTACTTATATATGATTATATTATATATATATTATATATATTCATAATAATATTATATATATATATATATTATATAATTTATATATATATATATATATATATTATAACTAATATTATATATGAATATATATATATATACTACTATAAATGATATAATAATATATATATATATATCTATTATATACTATATATATAGTATACTATATATATTATATAATAATATATATATATATATATAAGATATGTAAATTATATATATATATTTATATATATATATATAATATTTATATAATATATTATATATATATTAGTTAATATATAATATATATTATATATATATATATATTGATATTATAATATATATTAGTTACACTGGTTTATTACAGTGAAATGTATGATACTTATTCTATCATGGTACAGTTCATCTGTACATTATAATATTCCAAATCTCATTAAGCTTTAGATATACGCTACTAAATATATTTTCATCTGTATGAAGAAAACACTCACTTATGCTATTTAATTCTCTAGAAGATTATATATTCAAATCAAATGTTTTTTTTTAAATTTGAAAATTTTATTTAACTTTTTTTATCTTTTAATTTTAATTTTGATTAAGTTTTTTAATTACATGTTGACCCTAAAACAGGAGGCAGTGACGCAAACCACCACAACAACACCCCTCCCACCGACTATGTTTATAGCCTTACAGAAACGTCTTTAACATCTTTTTTTTAAAGAAAAATAACGTGAAAATAACTACATCTTTTGAAAATACGCATATTGGTATCAACAAACATAAAAATTATAGAGGCTTATATGGAAAATGGAAATCTAAGCAATATTAGATGTAAAATATTCATACCCGCATTGATTTTTATATTTACATACGAAGGAGACATCCTCTTTTCAAAATATTCTAATAGCTGTATCCTTCTCTCCTCTTTTACATGAAGCATGTTAACTCACAAAGGATTATATAACAACTAACCTATCCATGGGCATAGGCAGGACTTTCATTTAGGGGGGGGGTCCAAAGTTGAGATGATATTATAATTATATATATATATATTATTATATATATATATATATATATATATAATATATATTATAATATATATTATATTATTTATTATAAATATATATATATATATATAATATATATATATATTATATTATTATTACTATATATATATTATATTATTTATATTATATATATATATATATATATATATTATAATATATATTATATATATTTATATATATTATATATAATATTATATTACTATAATATATATATCATATATATATTATTATATTATATATATATATATATAGTATATAAATATAATATAATATATATATATTATATATATAATATATTTATCATTATATATATATATATATGATATATTATATATATCATATATATATATATATATATACTATATATATATATTATATATATTATATATATAATATATATATATATATATATATATATATATAATTTGTATATATTATATAATATATATATATATATAATATATATACTAATATATATATATTATATATAATATATTATTTTATTTTATATTAATTTAATAATATAAATATTAGGCAGCTTTATCAGCCGCCACAATGATATCGACCATCTGGAGAGTTCCAGCTTAGAATACTGTTGAGAGCTAGCTGTATTGAAAAAGACACCACGCTAGTTGACTCTTAAGCCATATGCAAAATGAAAACACAATTAAAAACTTAAATATAAAAAAAATGTTATCTCCAAATTTATAAAGGTTTATACATTGTATATTTCTTCCATTGTCTATCAATTGATGTATCTTTTCAGTTTTTCTGCTAATAAACCCTTTAAAACGTCGTCTGGCAAACGTATAAGGTTCAGTTTTTTATTTCGCCAAGATTTAGGGTGGGCAATTGCCCCTCCCTGCCCCCCCTGCATACGCCCATGAACCTATCCAACAAATGGTACCTTTCCCCTGTGAGTAATAATGAATAACGTCACTACATTATGAAGAACAGATTGGTTAACCTATTGCAGTAACCGTTTAAAATGTGTTTTATAACCATAAACTAATTTTTCAATAAATCTATTATTCAATATATCAAACCCTCTACCATCTCCTCATCCCTCCCCTCCGTAATCTATCGATCAAGTGATTAATGTCAAATTTAAACGTCATATCTGAGCAACATAAAAAAATAAATTATTATTATTATTATTATTATTATTATTATTATTATTATTATTATTATTATTATTATTATTATTTATTATTATTATTATTATTATTATTATTATTATTATTATTATTATTATTATTATTATTATTATTATTATTATTATTATTATTATTATTATTATTATTATTATTATTATTATTATTATTATTATTATTATTATTATTATTATTATTATTATTATTATTATTATTATTATTAAAATAACTTCTTTATGTAAGGGAATTGAAAAACCTTTTACATTAAAATATTTTTATTACATATTTACCAAAGTTTAAAATATACAAGATGTACATACTTTACATATTTAAAAAAATAAATCTTATCTTCAACCACAAATATCCTTGTTAAACCTTGTAGACAGGTGTCACATATTCGCCCAGTTACTTATTCTGATTAGCTCTTTAACAATGTTAACAGCTATCAGAAATGAAGTAACCTGGCGGAATATGCTCTGCAGCTAGGAACCTCAGATGTCAGATAGCATTTGACGGCTGATAAAGTTGCTAAATATATATATATATATATATATATATATATATATATAATATATATATATTATATATATATATATATATATATTTTATATATATATATGTATTATATATATATATATAATGAATGTATGAAGCGTGTAGACTTAACGATGCGAGTCCGAAAGTGATGGTTACACATTAAATAAGCGGAGTGTAGGCACGGGTGTGTTAGTGTCTCCTGGTGTACTTCAGATTTGGTATCATGGTTGGGTCTGATAAATAGAGGGAGGGTGGCAGAGAGTGTGAATGGTGTTAGAAATGATGCGAGATGAAGAGAGTGGATGGTGCCCTACCCTACCTATTATATGCGATATTTGCTGCCCGATTTGTGTGGCCTAATCTGAATAGAGTTTGAGAGGATGTAAGGAGTATTTGGCCAGGGTGTGTAACGAGCGAGTTTGAAAGGTAGCGTAGAATCACAGAGGTAAGGTATGGTTAGAGCGAGAAAGGCTTGCAGTTGGGAAAGATAAATTGCACTGGAGCGAATAGTAGAGTCTACGCTGGTTGAAATAAGTGATCAGCGGAAGACATTGTTATAACTATTCATAAAATTATAAATTTACATTAGAGATGATATTAAAGCAGATCAGGAATAGGTATGTTATGTTCATTGTTCAGGATAAAAATATAAAATATAGTAAGAATGACAGAAAAAGTGTGAAGAAAAAAAAAAAATTTAAGATTCGTAATAATTTAGATTTAATGAAAAAAGTACTAAATACGGATATTGCAAATATTGAAGTGCCATCAAATTGTCACATTACAATGAGATAGTTTTTAATACAATATTAATTGATTCTGAGTACAGGGATCACAGTATGTATTAAGGAGTTTTTAGATAAATTGATTTAAAATTAATTCCTGTAAAATGATAGAGAGAGAGAGGAGAGAGGAGAGATAGTGAAGATGAGAGGTGAGAATTCAATAATTGTCCCAGTCAATTACTAAGGCAGGATATAAAGAGCGAAGAAAATAGAGATTAGAAAATAAAAGGCAAATACAGAATATTGTATGGATTTGATGTCCAGGGTACTAGAGCTTCTTGGAAAGGAGGAGTGAGTAGTCTATATTGCAACAGCGCGAGAGTATAGTGTGCAGTGTGGATATTTTTCTTGGATAATATTCACGGAAGAGTCTGAGGACGAGTCGCGAAGGAAACGTTGAAATTTTGTAATAAATAAAATGGATATTTGTTTGAGAGAGAGAGAAATTATGTAATTTGAGCTGAGACGGAGATGAGATGAATAAAGTTTGAGGCTTAAACTCTGAGAGTGTACAGAAATTGGCTAAGTTTAGGAGAATTGAATGCGAGGAGAGTTATAAATAGAACTAGTGGACTCTCGACCAGAGGCAGATTAATGGAAAATGAAACGGGACTATAAATATCAGAGAGACTGAAATTGACACTATGATAACAGGTAAAGAGATAATAATAGAAGTTTCCAGATGAGAGTTCAATAGTATGAAAATTAACTGTGACGTAGGTGAAGTCTCGACGTCTATCCATGTAGTCAATGTCAAATAACTAAAAAGTAGAGAGAGTATAGGAGATTTCAGAAAATGAGAGCTGGGGTTTTTTAACTTAGTCAATATATAATATATTCTACTTTACTTAACTATATATTTATTAATCTAATGAGAGTGAATTACAGCGGAGGCATTTTAATTAATGAACACGAGCCAAAGATTGAATTATATCATATATTTAAATATAAATAATTAATAAAAACCAAGAAATACCACAAATTAGTTAATAATCAACTATAAATAAAAAAAATATCCTATTTATATAAATATGATTTTAATGTGAGAGAAGTTCAAAGATTATATTGGAAATTATGTCAGACTTACAGTATATAAATGCCAGGATATATATATATAACTATATTAAAATTATTGTAAAGTATATAACTAATAAATACGAAATACCTATTAATATTATAAAATAAATAAGAGTAGGATAAAAATAATAATTATGAGATAATGAATAAATAAAAAACAAAAATAAATAATATATAATTAATTCAAATAATTTCAGGAATAAAATGAGAGAGAGAATATATATATATAAAATAAGTGAAATATTTAAATATTATAATATCAAAATAAATTTTTGTATACTATATATAAAATTTATTAAAGATCTAGTATATTTCAAAATAAATAAATAAACATACTAATTAGAAAAAACATTATAATAATAAAATCAAATAATAATTAAAATTAATATAACAGCTGACACTATTAGTTTTAAGTTCTACTTTCTGAAATCCGGGTTTCTCTTGAATCTTTTTTACTACTAACGATAAGTTATTTTTATTGAGTTAAAAATTTCATTTTTCTTACACGATTCTAGTAAAGAATATGAGCATATGCGTACAGGGCAAGATGTCGGAAACCGAACAATTATATTAATTTATCTCTGAGCTTGAGCTCAATATTCTAGGGCAAATTATATTATAGTCGCAATACATTTTTGTTTATAGCAGTAAATAAACTAGCGTTGTGAATAACCTTTAGAGGAGAGATGATTACGCATATTGTTGTACATGTAAGAGAGAGACGGACGAGCTAAAAGTGTCAGACATAACTAATCATAAGTAAGACTATCGAATATTAATTATATACATAGCAAAAGTGTTTAAGTGCAATTATGAGAAGATCGTGAGCTGGGAACCGCAGAGTCAATATCTATACATGATCTCAAATCTAGAGTAACAAAGTGAAACTATTGCAGATTTCTCAGAAGATGAAAAGAAGAGACACGTTTCCCCATTCAGAAATGAGACCTCAATCAACTGATACACTTATATTCACGTTTCACTACTTGTCTTGCTTGCATCTATGGTCTATGAACGTAAGTTTGGAATTATGAGGAGTTTGTGTGATTTTACAATCCTCTAAATAAGAGCATCAGTAATTTATGAGATATCAGCTTTGTGAGTAAAATAGGTGGTTTTCGTGTCAGAGTCGTCTTCTGATAAGGATTTTAAACATCTAAAACATATTGAGAAAATGACTTCAATTCTCCATTTCCCTCCCAAGTGATGTACCACACTCTTTTTGAATTGAGAGAGTAGTTATAACTAGATTTTTCTCAAATCCTGTCGAGTATATGCACTATGCAAAATATTTAACTCTTATTTTCCCTAAGGATATCGAAGCTCGTTGCTTGGAACGGATTTTGCATCATGAGTATTTGGTTATTTTGATAAGTATCTGATTTTAAAGGTAATTTAGCAATGTACAACTCCTTAAGCTATATATAATTCACCTCTTTATCTTTTACCCTATGTAGTTCTTTTAAGTTCAGTACTAATAGAAAGTATATACTTTTCAAATTATATAACCGACTCATGCTCGATCTTAATGGTTTCGAAGTACTATTTAATATATATATGTATATATTATAACCAATGAACTCAGCTTATCATTTTGTGTTCACTCATTTGAAAATTATGACCCTTATCTCCTTCCATTGTGCAATTCATATAGAGTTGCCTTCCTCGGTGGTTTTAGAACTCGAATTATTCTTAGCTAATAAGCTGGAATAGGATTCCGCTTTAGAGGAGATCAACTTTATTGAGACTATCACTCTTTTAAATACTTAAGGTTCTATATTATATATAGGCTAGATCTCTCTGGAAATAATATAACCATTCCAAACTTTTCTAATCTAAATACCTTAATTCAGATGGCTCAGACTATATTACATACAAATATAACAAACACTGACATAACAATAATAATTAAATATATCTTGTTCATAATACTAAATAATGTTTCGGTTTAAAATATTAATAACGTTGAAATTGAAATATCATTAATAGATCTGCTTTTGGAGTTTCAACGAAATATATGATATGAAGGGAGTAGTTTCTGTTATTATGATAGTTTGGATGTTATGAGTGCTTCAACATAAATTAGTCACAGATGAAGAATTGGTTAAGGTATAGTAACTGAGTACTTAACAAAACTAAGATGAATTATAGGATTTAGGGAGAGAAGGAAGAGGTAGGAAGGAAAAAATTCTTAATAAGTTTCTTACAGATGTATTGAAAATGTAATATGATATATATGTATATATTATTTATTTAGAAAATATAAATAATCATGAAGTCAGTATTGACTTACAAAGGATTACAAAGGCATATATGAAAGAAGTCATCAGTGTTATTAGCAATAAAAATTCGGTAAGAACCCAATGATATTATAACGTCGAAAAAAACTAAATCAAATCAACCGATTCAAACTTGCATCACATCAATTAATAGCACAGTATTTGCTTTGATGGTGAGGACCTGTGAGAAAATTAAGTGGATAGCACCTGAAAAAAGAGTAATCTGGGTAAATATGAATTTAGGAATCGAAAAATTGATAAATACAGTCATCTGGAGCTTACTGAAGTAACTCATCGTTAAAGTATTGAGGGCCAATGATAACATAATTTTAGGAGGATCGAGAGATGAAAGCTAAAAAGCGGATGTATTAAGCAAAGATATAGTATATATAATAGAATATATATATCAGTATTCGTAGAGAAAGTGTAAAGAAAGCACATGAATAAGAATATGACACTATATCATGAGCAACACTCCATTAAGAAGATCTATATTAAGACTATAGATACATATAGTATTATAATAACTAATATAAGACACGTCCCCATTAACTTACCAACAGATAAATGGATATGGAGATAGTGGAGATTGCTGTGAGAAAGGCAACTGTATACCAGTGGGAGTTCTAGACTGGATCAATAGGAGTATATAATAAAGGGGGAACTTATAGGGTTCTCGTGAGATAAAGTCGAGAAAGAAAACAGATATATACAAGATAGTAGGAAGAGAAGAATGTATAAAAGCAATGAGAAAAAAAGTAAAGTTAAAATAGGTAGTATAATTTTATTTTCCCTCGAAAATATAAATAGAAATTTAAATCAATAAATAGTAAAAATAGTGAAATATCTTAAAATTTGTTCATGTAAAATATATATATGAGCATTACGCTTTAGAGCGAGTTTTTCAGCGTAAATAACACAAGACGTCGGCTGCAAAGAGACGAAACATTGCATCACTTACAATGCCCCACAAGAGATATGTTCCCCACTGTAAACCCCTTACGCACCATCTGACGCACATAACAGCTCAATTTAGTACATCCTGTAACCCACCACACTCTGATAGCGCTTACTACACGTTCCTAACCCAATTCGCCATATTAATATATATATAGTATAATATATGTATATATATAATTATAGTAATATTAATGATATATATTACGCTTTAAATAGGATATATTTTATATATATATATTAAATATTTATTAACACTCTGAGTATACGGGCATGTATTATTTAGTAAACACGAGCACATCCCGGATCTCCCTTAGAAATTCTAGAGAAATGAAACTAAGCAGGACAGATGAATGAACAGAACGTGCCCTTCTTGATGAGATGTACCTTTGTATATACTGTACAAGTATGTACATAGCAACTCTTGGGAAAGACATTATACAGTGATTATGATTAGTCGAATTGTCCCCTAGGCCGAGACGGCCGCACTGCGGAGGCGATCTCAAATGCAGGCGAATAGAGTCGCTGCAAAGATTAGTGTCAAGCGAGAGATGGAGTTTACCTCTTCAAAAAGCGGACGATTTATCAGCAAAACGTGAGATAATGCAATCTGGGGGTAGAGAAGGCTTACTATAAATAATCGGATATAGCGCCCACCTATGTGCTTAACAGGCTGGGTCCTCACGCTGAGAGATGCACGGTCGATGGCAACCCCTGTCGAGCGAGATACCCAGTGCAACCTCTTCGCGAAAGTGGAGGCGCGTGGCCGGAGAAGATCCTCTCTGTCTGGCGATAAGATCTTAATCCATATCGCCGCCACCAGTCTAACTATGCACTTGACCGCAAAGCTCTGCTGAGGGGGTAGCACTGGCTAGGCAATAGGATTTTGCAAGCTCGCGGTGTCGCAATCCTATACGCGTTTGCAAGCGGCAGAGAGGCGTCAACACGCTTACAGGCACTATGTTCAGAATTGGGTTTAGGTAAGCGAGAATTATGCTGGGCCAAGTCCAATGTCCTGATTAGGACCGTATAATTCCGGTTGGACGAAGTGAAGATTCACTCACAGTCAGCAGTTATTTAGCTGAGATCATGCAGTTTGATCACTGCGCGAGTTATGTGAATTGAGTATTAACTCTCGAAAGTACTGACACAACTACTATGATGTAGAGGAGCATTATGGCACGACATACGGGTAAAGGACAGCTAATATCAAAGTAAAATATAGGGATGTCCGCGATGTAATCTGCTAGGTAAGGCGAGTATTTAGAGGAAACCGAGCTTATCTACAATATATGAGACGATGTCAATACACATCTGGCAATACCTACTTTAAAGACCAATTTAGATGAAGAGATCCTCCTCATCCAATCGGCATGTCTTCTGTGGGTAATCGCCGATCGTAGGATGTAAAGAGAAATTGAACTCTTGGACTCATTTACCGTAATCAAAGATAAACATTCTCCTCAGATCGCGTACGTTAGTTGTCCAATAATGTGGTGTTACTCCTGAGGGAAAATAGCTATTCGCGTAGCCTAACGTCGATGCTCCTTGTGTGTCCGTGGTCATCATGACTAAAGTACCTCCGCTTGGACGTAAAAATGTTCGCATACGAATGACGTATTATGATTCACCTAGTATATGTATTATCACTTATATTAATACACATGGGGGCAGAACGGAAGACTGGTATACCAGACCAAAAGTTCATGTCAATGACTGTACCTTTTAAGAGGGAATTAGGTTGTAGAGTGCCTTGTTGCAAATCATTGAAAGAATCCCCCCAGGCACCCCCGGCAGCTCAATGAGCGCTAGTTCCGTCACTCTCAGCTTTCGGGGCTGGCTCCATATGAACCACAGAGCACCATCCGGGCATTTCGCAAATGGGTCTCAACTAAGAAAATATAGCGTCGCTAGAAATAAGATAGTTTGAGCCGAATTAATCAACAACACAATTCACATGTCCAAAAATCGGTCTGTAAGGCAAAATGGTCGATAAACCAGTGTCTAAACCGAGTGAGCTCTTGGCCATAGATCGTAAGATACACAAATAAACCACGAAGAGAGTAATATGCGACAAGAATGATACCATTAAGCTAATTCGAGAATTATTAGCGTATCTGCTAAGGTTTCTAAGCGTTGTACAATATATTTTAGAATATGCACTCATCATCAGTGTATTTAGATCGACGCGACAGATCTTTAATACCGTTAGATTGTAGTGGAAAATTCCACTACCTCAATGGAACTCATAAACGTATTATGCAGCTCAAAATGTTATCCACTATATAACCATAGACTGTTAACACCAGAACAGACTAAAGAACGTCACTCTCAGAGTTATAAAAGCAATGTTTGTCATTTACCTATAAGTAAATATAGCCAGCAACACTATACATACCCTACAACATTAATTAACAAGTCGAGTATGTAATATATATACTGTGTCCCTGAAGCTATGTTATTTCCTATTAAAGTTACACAAATGCGATTCGAGTCCTTACCTTACCTGTTATATAAGTCATATACTACCAGTGGTTGCGTATCTTATTGATGATCGAGATAGTACTTATTTATATCAACGACCCGGATGTATTAGATAAATTTATTTAGTTTATATTATTTAATAATAATTTCTGTATATATACTACATATTAAAACCAAATTAAAGATACTATTCTACAGATATCTGATAAATAATTATAGGTCATAATCATTTATAAATTGTTTAATGTCATTTTAATTTCTTTTTATACTAAAAGGAATATGGATCCAATAGGTAAAACCGCAAAAGATGTGATAGCTATATAGAGGATCTATAGCACCTTAGGGGAACTAGGGTAGAGAACAATTTCCTACCGGGAGGCCTCACAGGAACCCCCGCCTGGTATGCAGCGATACATAAGCTATGGCTCGAGCACGCCTTTACTTAGACACGGAGAGTCGAGATTGTCTCACCGCTCCCTATCATGGATATGAGGTCCAAAAAAAATATAGCCCGCAACAGGTTTTAGGCTAATCATTACTTTAGAAGCACGAACAAGCAAGAAATCGCAAACAACAGCGTGCAATATATTGTATATTTGCCCCGTTTTTTTAAAATTTTTTTTTACAAAAATCTAAGTCAAATGTTCACAATTTGAATCTGAACTTGAGTTGAATATCATTAAATGAAAAGAAATAAAGAATGGAATATCCAGCATAGAGTGGACGGTTGGTGAAGTGACAGATAGAAGTAAAAAAAGCAATGTGAAAGGACAATATTAATATACAAAGATAAGAATAAGAGGAACTCCCTCCGGCAAAATAGGCAATCAAATAATAAAAAATAAAAATT
The DNA here is from genome assembly GCA_015478945.1 of Trachelipus rathkii. NCBI lineage: Eukaryota > Metazoa > Arthropoda > Malacostraca > Isopoda > Trachelipodidae > Trachelipus > Trachelipus rathkii. The sequence continues at coordinate 3,835 of JABUQX010073840.1, read as the reverse complement.
AAAAAAGAAATAAAATAATTGAGTCTTCGAATGAATTGACGGCGGAAATGGAAAATAAAATTAAAGTGTTTATAATATAAGTATTTAAGAGAATATTAAGTAAGAGACCTAGTGGGTATATAATCAGGCATACTACCCCCGAATCCAGTGAAGGTGGGAGAGATTAACAACTATACACACTCTACAATTCCAGTGAAGCACCTCACAGAAATACCACACCTTATAGAGAGTGGAGAGTCTACTTAACAGATCCGTGCAGCGCTGACTTGGCGAAATAGTTCCTTTGAATGAGCGTAAACTTAAAAGGTACTCCACGACGTCGCTCCAAATATCATCTATGTAAGGTTGGAATAATAAATACACAACTGATAAAACCCTATTACGTGGAAAATCTCTCCCTCGGGTTGGGGCAAGTGATTTAAAATGATAAACCTCCGAATAGAATATCACTCAAGTTGGTGATAGTACCTAAATGTAAAATAGAGATAATGAATCCTCCCAATAAAATCATTGCAGTGGTGAGCAGCAGGCAAAATGAACAATCACTGCTGAAACAACGTTCTAACGAGGAGTAACAGAAATTAAGAGTAAAAAAACGGTGACTAAAGTCAATAGGATGTAAGTCCCCGTTAAATATATGTTACTCCTTAGAATGAAACCCATCATTACAGGATAATATAATTTTATAACATATAGAAACACTAGTACATCAATAGAAATCAGAAATAAATATAATAATAAATAATAATAGAATAATAATAATAATATAAATAATAATATAACATTAATATAAAATAAGATAATAATCAAAAAAAATAATAATAGATAATAATAATACAGAGAATTAATAAATAATAATATATAATGTCATTAGGTTTTAATACATTGTAAAACACGTAGTCCACTTCGTTAACAGATAAGATGAATTCTCACACTTTTTAAAACAAAATATTACCAATATGAAGTAAGATATAAATTAAAAAAAATGTTAAACATAACCTCTTGAGTCAAAAATTCGCAGTCAAATTGCAGAGAACAACGTAATATAACCAAGAATAACGAGAGTCTAAAGACCAAGTTTAAAAGACATTAATATATATATGATAAATAATATGTAAATATAAAATTAAATAATCAATAAATTAAAGCTAATAAAATTCATCAATTCGACAAATCTAAGGACGCAACAAGAGATAAAGATATCTAAAAAAGGTGGGTACTTCAAAAAAGGTGAAGACATGTTAAGCGAGAAGAATAAATAATAATAAAAATAATAAGTAAAATAATAAATCATAAATAATAATAAATAATATATATAATAATAATAATAAAGATTAAAATACAATAATAGAGAAATGAAAAACTAAAAAATAAATCCATAATAATAATGGTATTAATAATATAATAATATAATAATAAAAATATTAATATATCAAGAAATAAATCATACTATAAATTTAGAACATTCCTGGTAGAGATAATAATACGAATAATAATACACAAATTAAGATTACTTTATAAATAGATTTAGAACCCTAACGTAACATCAAAGTAAAAAACACACTGGTGGTCGTGGTCCATTCACACCACTATCAATGAAGTATAGATATATCCAAACAAGATAATATTTTTTATCAAGTTAGAGTTCAAACGAACAACTCACCGGCAGAGCCCGATAATCAAGGAGGGGGATGATACATAGTAATATAAATTATAAGACAGCGACCTTCAAGAAGATCAGGAAACACAAATATAAATAGTTAATATACGCACAGAATGAACACCAGGACGCAGTCGGATGACTATTTAGAAGTGAGGAACTTAAATAATATACAGGACTATACAAAGGAAAACACATGAAGATGGTATGAATGAAAATCCACACAGATATAAAGATGTGTACAGGAGAAGGAGCAACCGCAGCGAACTAGGATATGGAGTTTGACACTATATCAGCACAAAACTTCATGTGCAGACCAGCAAACGTACACACTATGTACGAGGGAGACGTAAAGGTTAGGAGGTACTTATACGAGTGAGTATATGAACTCCCTGAGCCACCTGCGCGCTGTCGGTACTAGCTATAGAAAAGAGTATAAAGCACACAGTAACTAAAGAGCACGTACAAGCTAAAGAATAGAGGGTCAAGTGAACTGGAAGTACAGAAACAAGTTTTATAAGAGCCTAAGTTGACTCGACTTACCAATTCCATAAAGCCGTGTTAGAAACCAGAGCCCCTCCCCTAGATTATGAAAGAGCAGAATAGACTCCATACAAAGTGAGTACGGATATGTAAAGGCTACTTGTAACTATGAAGATCATTGAGAAGTAGGTAAAGGAAAATAAAAAGTCTATCGTCAATAGTATCCTAAACAAAACACTTCTACGCCAAGTTTCTGTTGAGGTACCTCATAGCCTAGGCATATACAAATTGGAGTAGGAAGGCTGATAATAGTTCTCAATACCAAGACTTTTAATTTTTGTTATTTATTAACATCGACCTAATGAGCATATTAAATTAAGAGTGAAAATGAGATGAAGAGAGAGTGATCGACGAAACGAAGAGTATAAGGTAAATGATAGACGGTATTTGAGAAGGAGAAATGTAGATAAGTAGACTTATTTAAAAAAATTGAAATTTCAAACGCAAGACCGAATGCAATATCCATTTTGTCGCAAGATAACTTATCCAGATGACTAGGCGAGAAAGAATCGGGAAAGTAAGAGCGAAGAGCAAATCTAGAAGTAAAATAGGGAGCAGATTAAGAATGAGTAATGAAGAATGAAGGGTCAATATATCAAATACGGTAACCATAGAGTTAATAGAGTGAATAGAGTTAGAATGTTGACATGGTGAAGAAGCATCAATAAGAATGAAAAGTTAGGAATAATAGTAGGAATAATAGATAAGACAGAACTCAGAGGAACACTAACTAATTAGACAGAATATATGTGAAAGAGAAGTCGACCTATCTAAATCACACAGACAATTATTGAAGCAATATTTGAAAATAGAAACTAGAACAAATATAAAGTTAAGCAAAAAGACAGAGAAAAGCCCAAAGGAGAGGGAGCTTATGAGATTAGATTGAGTATATCAGCCGGTAGCCAAATACCCGATCAAGATAATAATAATGCTTTGAAAATAATGATCAAGCGCCTACCAAATATGACAAATATTACTCCCCTAGTTCTCATTCATAGGCAGAGAAAATACCATAGAATCAGTAAAGATATAGGTGAAACATAAGAATAAGTCGCCTAGAATACTCTAAGCGAGCCGGAAAGCCGTTACATGGCGATCGGAAAGAAAATGAAATGACGATTAGAAGATATCTAGAGAAATCAGAGTTGAATAAGAGTTCTAGGTAGACTTTGATATAAAATATAAGAACAAGATAGACTATTAGGGCTGATTAGTAGTGTAATGGATCAGAGCGCAATTCTCTTTCGAATACGGTTTGCGACAATTGGCGATGATTTCCAAACACTTAGAGGGAAAGTGTTATTATCATTGAGGACAGTACAAGAGAATATATTGAAACTATGGTGTGAGGATACGAAGCGGTAAAGCACACTCTCCGTCAAACTCGGGGAGGTAAATGCGTCTGGGTCCTAACCCGCCTTACCAAATAAACGTTCATACTATAATTCAGGAGCTTATGGCCCACTACGAATGTAATCACTGAAGCAAGCATAGGAAATACCTGAATAAGGGAAGATAGGTATGAGAGGAGGATATAATATAAGAAATAATATATATATAACATATTATTATATATATATAATATCAATATAAATAATATAATTATATTAGTAGTAATATATATATAAA
>JABUQX010073839.1:25000-34927 GCA_015478945.1 Trachelipus rathkii | reverse complement strand
TCGTGACAAGTGCTTAGTATTAATTCTGTTTTTTACCATCATTTGGATTTAAGCATTTTTTTACTTCAATTTTATGAAGGATAGGTGTTCGAAATTAAAACTAATAATTAATCACCTCCTGGTATATAAAAGGTGGAAATATGCCTTGATAATCAAACATGATCCTATATAAAATAAAAATAATATATAAATAAAATATAATACTATATAAATAATAATAATATATATACTATATCTCTACATATATATAATATATATACATAATATAGGTATATATATATATATATATATAATTGATCTTTTTCAGTTTTGAGGAGACAAGATATATAGATTGCTTGATATATCGATTTTTTCGATAGTTAAATGGGTCCCTAAAAATAATAAAAATGTGTCGTTGAAATAAATTCCGTCAAATAACAAATTTTATAAATATGTTATTGTATGTTATTAAAAGCGTTAGTAATGTAATAATAAAAAAAAACAACTTAAAATGGCTATTAAATTAGATTTATTTACTAATGTAAGAATAATAACAAAGGTACTTTAAAAACTATTAAAATTACAAATTGCAAACAACTACGAATCGTCTGCAAAATGAAACTGATTGGTTGAGGGGAAATGTATCAGAACGTGTTTTCATTACAGCCAATTAGAAGGCAGCATTTGCAAAGAATTTTCGCTGAAAGCTACCCCGTCATAATAACGGAATTAAAAAATAGGTTATACTTATATATTATATATATATATATATATAATATATATAATATATATATATATATATATATTAATATATATATAAATATATTATTATATAATTATATATATTATATAACTAAAATATAATTAATACGTGGAGTGTTTTTAAATAAAAAACTAACCCAGGAATTATTTTATAAATTAATGCACCAAATCTAAAATCTTATATATATATATATATATATATATATATATATATATATATAAGATCGAAAAATAAAAATATATATATAAATTTACACGTTTTATTAAAACACTTTAATCATACACTACAAACAAGATTTAAAACAAAAAAAAAATATAGTTTTGTTCTAAGATCACTCACGTGGTCATCAATCAATATGATAAACTATGTTTAATTTTCAATATAAAATGTACCAAGAAACAAAAAATAAAGCAATAATAAGAACCAGCATAACTAATAAAAAAAAAAACTAAAAATAATAAAGAAAAATATTAACAAAATTAAAAACAAAATCAAAAATAAAATAAAATACAATAAATAAAAAAATAAAAAAAATAAAAAAAATAAAAAAATATATGTAGATAAAATGAAATTAATAAAAATAAAAAATAATAATAAAAAAAAAAAAAAATATAAAATAAAATATAAACAATAACACAAGAAAAATCATAAATATACATAATAAAAAATAAATAAAATTAATATATATAAATAATATATAATATATAAACTAAATTAACATAAATTAAAAAAAAATTCTATTAATAAATATATAAAATAATAATATATATATATAGATTAAATCAAATCACTTAATTTACATTATTCAGATATTTTTATATTATCTTCCTTATCAATAAAATTTTAGTTTATAGGATATTTAGAACTTAGAGTTAGTTACGTAAGTTAAATCTAACCTACCTAACCTAAACCTAAAAAAAACCTAAACCCAGGAAACAAGCATTCATAATCCTAAAACTCAAACCAAATAAAAAAACAACTAACAAAAAAACCCAAATCCAACCTAACTACCTAAGTTAAACCCATAAAAAAACAAATATAAAACACATACTACCCTAACCCTACATAAATAAGTAACACCAACCTAACCCTAACCCTAACCTAAACCATAAACCTAAAACCTAATCCAAACCATAAACCTAAACCATAAACACCTAACCATAAAACCTAAACTGAATAACACTAACAACTTAACTTAACCATACCTAACCTAACTAATCTTAAACAAAAATTAAAGACAATACATTACCTGAAACTAAAGAAAATTAAGTGAACAAGAATAATAATAACAAAAAAAATATATATATAAATATATACATATAATATAATAATAAATATAATATCATATAATATATAATATATAAATAAAATATATATAAAAATATATATATATATATACTATATAATATATAATAATTAATATAAATATTATAACATAATAATATAGAAACAAGAGAAGAAGAAGAGAACAACAGAAAGAAACGAAAAAGAGAAAAAGAAAGACAGAAAAGCAGACGAGAGAGAGAGAAGAGAGAGAGAGAACCGAGAGAGACGAAGAAGAATAGAGTAATAAAATGTTTTTAAAGAATAACTTGAAGAATTATTCAATAATGACGGGTCAGCTTTTGGCGACGATCAGTTTGACGAATCAGTTTTTATCTATAGATATATTTCATATTAATTCGGTCTTCATAAATTAATTATTAATTTAAATGTTAACAAAATTATTTAACATTTTCCAAAATATATGATTTAATTAATAACACGTTAACACTTTAAATGCTATACATAAATATTTTCGGAAAATTGACAACAAACACGTTAACATTTCAAATCATGTACATTAACTGCGGCAATAGGGAGCGATATATCTATCGAAAGAGTCGATATGTAAATCGATATTCTTGTCTCCTCATAACTGAAAAGAACCTATATATATATATATAAAAATATATCAATAATATATTATATAATATATATATATATATATATATAATATATATATATATATAATATATATATATATATATTATTATATATAATATATATATATATATATGCAAAATTTGCATCTTTCGTTTTTATTTAATGCAGTAGAAATAGAGAAAGTTGTGCCAAATTTAATTAATATCTACGGATATTTCCCCTAAATACAAAGCCAAAATCGAATTTTCACCATATGAGGTGTGGAGCCAGAAGCCGAAGTTGGAAGCAGTAGCAGTGGAACCGCAAGGTCCGGGTCGTAAAGTCTAAACAAAAGAAATTATATGTTTAGGCCAAGCGGACCAAAGAAATATTTTTAAAATAAAATATATTTCCAAATATGTAATTGTAAATGAAACTAAAAGAATCTAAGTCAGAGCAGGAGTCGATAAAAACTCAAAGACTCCGCACTCTCGGTTGAAATATTTTTATTGTTTAGTTTGTTATTCAGCTTGGGCTAAGAAGCTGAAATTCCTTAGATATTTCACACATGGAAAGTATATTTTCAACTTTACTTTCCCACTTATAAAAAGAACTTGCCGACTCAAAATTGTTTGAATGGACTTCTTCTTCTTCTTCTTCTTCTTCTTCTTCTTCTTCTTCTTCTTCTTCTTCTTCTTCTTCTTCTTCTTCTTAAATATTATTAAAAAATGATTACTGATCGATGACAACGAGTTTTTATCTATTGAGAGTGGTCAGAGTGGGTGAATGTTATTAGAGGTGTACCCCAAGAATCTGTCCTTGGTCCAATACTGTTTATTATATAAGTAAATAACATAGATGATAGTTAAGGCAATATTTCAAAATTTGCGGATAATACGAAACTTGGAAATAGCATAATTTGCGAGAAAGATTATCAATTACACCAAAGCAATTTGAATAAGATTGTAAGTTGGTCAAAAATATTTCAAATAAAATTTAATATCGATAAATGTTATACATTTTGGGAGCACGAGAGACGGCTATGATTACAAAATAGATGACTCAGTTATCAAACTTGTCAGTGAGGAAAAGGATCTAGGAGAATTAATTAATTAATAAGGATTTAAAGTTTGCGAAACAATGTTCTGAAGCTGTTAAAAAATCTAATAAAGCTATAGGTTTTATTGCCAGAAACTTCGAATATAAATCTAAAAATATAATACTTCCTCAGTATAAAACGCAATGCGCACTTCAATTTTGAAGTCCATACCTCAAAAAAGGGCAGAGAAAAATTTCGTAAAATTCAAAGAAAGGAAACCTAATTAATACCCGAATTGAGAGGTAATTCATACAAGCAACGACTATGTAATCTTGATATCCATTCTTTAGAGAAAAGAAGATTGAAAGGAAAACTAATAGTTTTCAAAATACTAAATAATCTGACAACAATTTACAAAAATACTTAACAGACTAGCCTAGAGTAGACTGAAAAATCTTTGCTAGTCGATGTTCTGTAGTTCTATAGTTTAGGAGTTCTGGAGTTCCTCTTCTAGATGAGTGGAATAGTCTTTCCTATGAAATAGTAAAAAGCGGCAACATCGATTCATTCAAAAATGATTAGATATAAACAACATTTAAATTGGTCTCTGAACTTCATTTCAACTCAATTTTTCTTTATCAAATCAATAGAAATAGCAATGAAATAGATAGGGTAAAATCAATCTAGAACTTACGAAATCATTTAGAAGATGTTAAAAATACATCTTAAAAATGAATTCCATATCTAGGTCAATACTAATTCTTGTGTTTTAACCGCTTTGAAGGTATCCCTTCTAAGACGGTAATTTCTTTAAACACACGGAGTAGGAGAAATAATTCACTATTATTATTAATAATAATAATAATGATAATAATAATAATAATAATAATAATAATAATAATAATAATAATAATAATAATAATAATAATAATAATAATAATAATAATAATAATAATAATAATAATAATAATAATAATAATAATAATAATAATAATAATAATAACCGATGTTTACCGCTTAAAAGGTATCCGTTCTAAGACGGTAATCTCTTCGATCAAACTGAATAAGATTATTAATCCAAAAACAAAATTTCGCAAACTTGTAGCTCTACGATGTTTCCTGCTTAGATCCATATCTTTTCTAAGTTAATAAACTCATATGTCACATTAAATAAGTAAAACAATATACTAATGATATAACATGTAGCAACTATGATGTTAAAAATACATCAATAAATCTGTTTAGCACAATAAATAAACGAAAATGCTTAACAGACTGGCCATCAATGGACTGTAAAGTCTTTGCTAGTCGGTGTACTGTAGTAGTTCTGTAGTACTTCCATTAATAATAATAATAATAATAATAATAATAATAATAATAATAATAATAATAATTAATAATAATAATAATAATAATAATAATAATAATAATAATAATAATAATAATAATAATAATAATAATAATAATAATAATAATTACTTACAAGAAAAAGTAGCATCACAATCTTTCTCTTCATTTTAAAATTTTTATTTAAGTGGCAATAACAAGCAAAACTTTTAAATAATTAAATTTTAATTTCACTGTAACTTATTTGCAATTTATTTACATACATACATACATACATATTATATAATATATATATATAATATAATATATATATAGTATATATATATATATATATATATATATAAATATAATATATATATATATACCTTATTGTGCACATATATACATAATACATACATATAGATGTATATATATATATATAAAATATTATATATATATATATATATATATATAATATATATATATATATATATAATATATAGAATATATTTTAAAGAAACCAAAATATATTAATTTATTTATATATCTTTAAAAAACTGTAAAAATTAAATATATATATATATATATATATATATATATATATAATATTATATATATATAATATATATATATAATATATATATATAATATATATATATATATATATATATATATATATATATATATATAATAATAATAGAAATATATATATTAGAATATATATATATATATATATATATATATATATATATTATATATATATATATATATATATATATATATATATATATATATATATATATATATATATATATATATATATATATATATATATAAAGAACGTTCACATTCTGTCTCTTCAACTATTTAACAAATCAGTTATTTCTGATTAGTTTACTAAGAATAGAAAATTTAAAAGTTTTTATTTACCTTATTAAGGCAACATTATCTATTTCCCACATATTTGAAGTTAATTTGTGTACATCCTTGCTTACATAAAGCATGCTCGTGGGAAAACTTCATTAACAAGTAATAGATAAAGTTACAGAAAATACTCGTGTAATACGTTGTTATTTTACCACTGATATCTTATCGCAATAGCAGCTAAGAGACTCCCATGCATTTTAAACACGGAGATTTTCTATCACTATACAAATTTTTGTCTTATTTGATGCTTTTAAATTTTATAAACAGCATGACCTCATTCCATATTATAATCTGTTGTTCACTATTATTTTATTTTTTTTCAATTTACTTTTTCACTGATGTTACAACTCACAGAAAACCCTATTCAATGGGTTTTATGTTTCAAATATCTAAAAACTCGTACAAGTTAACATCAAATGTAAACATATAGCTGAAAACAGGAGCAATCTTTTAAGCGATGGGGGGATTAATTTTGACATGAAATACAGTAGGAGGAAAATTCCAGAGAACAGAAGTTGGAAAGAAAGAAACATTACATCAATCAACTGCTGATATCCAAAGAAAATTGTATGGAAAGCAGGTGGAGTTGGAATGTGATTGATTAACTCCTTGGAGCACCTGCCCACAGCTATACCTGTTGAAAAATTCTAGAGACCCAATGATGGTCTTTAAGTTCTTCTTCTTCTAACCTCAGTTGAAGTAACTGTATAGCGCTGAAAAAGGTTTCGCACTGAGTAAAATTTAGATTCTCTTAAGCTGGCCTAGCAATCATTAAGACATGAGGTTTACAAGGCAATATTGTAATTATAAGGTACATAGTATGTTAATGTAGTCCATTGAGAGAAGATTAAGCATAGAAAATAGATAGGAAGCTTGGAAGGTGTTTGTAAGGTGATTTGTGAAAGTTGAGCCTTTAAAGAATGGAATTTCCTATAATAAGGAGACTTCAAAAGGTATTCTTTTCAAGAACATCAGAACATCAAGAATAGAGTCGAAAGTTAAGATTGACAGTTGAGAATACTGAATGTTTTAGCATCCTAGTATATACCGCAAAAATTCTTGGGACCTAACCATCCTATTAACTTGAAAAAAACGACCCAGGATTTTTGGTGTTTTTAACTCCATGCGGTAAGATTTTTCACTTCTGTGTTATCTGGCATTTTATCTGAGTGGTAGATTTCAATGTTTCAGCAGCTGATTACGTCAATGTCCCACTTGACGTAATTAAGAAGAGTTGATTTTGTGTTGCTCCAGCCAGGGATGGCACGGAAAATATCAATGATGTAAATCAACTAATTTTTTCACTTGATTTTTTGCATCAAAAAATCATGATTTTTTAAAAAAAAAATTTGATTTTTTGCTTTTTTATATATTTTTTTTTAGTTTTTTTGTATATTTAAGTGATTTAACTTCAATAGAAATAAAAAATTAAAATAAAACAATATATATTTTAATTATTGTTCTTATTTTCGACATACTGAGAGTTCTAGCGGAGAATACTGTCAGAGGAAGCTAGCTGTATAAAACAACACAGCTAGTTGAGTTCAAGCCAATATGAAAACGAAAACACATTATAACTCTTTAGAAAAAATATAAGTTTATAAAACGCTAGTAATTAGTAATTACTACTTCATTATCTATTGATTGATGCATTTTTTCAGGTTTTCTTATAATAGGCCCTTAAAAATGTCGTCTGGCAAACATATAAGGTTCATTTTTTTTATTTCGCCAAGATTTAGGGGGTGGCAAGTGCCCCCTGCCCCCCTGTATACGCCCATGCTAATTACTATAAAGTTATTAAAGCTTTAGTGTGGTTAGCATTTATCTTCGTTATAGATTTTGCTTTTGGTAGTAGCCTAGTTGGCATATTGGTAATTTATTGATAAGCTTTAGGGTGTTGTGTGAGTTTTGCTGCTGATTTTCCATAATCATGCTGGGTTATTGGGTCTATTTAGTCAAATTGAATGAGAGTCTCGATAGGCCCATCTGCCAGCTCCAGCTCCTATGCCCTATTTTATGAATGGTTTTAGCTAACCAAAGTAATATTTAGTATAAACACAATTTTTTTTTATTTCACAGTTACTTATTCTTTCTGATTTTCCATTTTGATTTACACAGAATGAATAAAATTCAATAAATCAATTAAAAAATAATACTATATCGAACTTAAAAAAGTTTGTTTACAAATTATATTTTGAAAAAAATCCAAAAAATCCAAAAAAAATCCAAAAAAATTAAAATTGATTTTTTTCTCAAAAAATCAAAAAAAATCACCAACCCTGGCTCCAGCTTCTATTGACCAGAATTAAGTGTTGCTTTATGAGGCCCGTTTTTTTTATCTTTTACCAAAGTGTTAATACTACTGGTTCTCCTCTCTTGATAGAGAAGCAGGAGAATGTCTCCATAATGAAAATTCTTAATAGACAATATTAAAACATCCTGAACAATAGAAGCCGAAGGAACACGAAGACAATTTCCTTACTTACGTTCAGCGAGATAATAACGAACTCAGTTGCTGCAACATTTAAATGTACCATTCAGACAAGATGTTAGGTAGCACCGGGTAGAAAAATCCTACCTCATACCGTTTGAAACGCCAAAAATCCTGGTAAGCTTGGTAAGATTATCTATATATATATATATATGATTTATAATATATATATATATATATAATATATATATATATATATATATATATAATAATTGATATATAAATATATATAATATATATATATTAGAAAAAATATATATATATATAATATATATATATATATATATATATATATATATATATATATATATATATATATATATATATATATATATATATTATATAGATATATATATATATATATATATATATATTAGGGGTGCCCAAAAAATATACGAATAATCGAAATATTGATGATTTTATCTCGACTATATCGATATTTGGGGACGATATTCTTGGGCGATATATCGATATTTCGATATTTTTTCTTAATATCGAAAGCCGATATTCTTTTTAAAAAAATTTTTTTAAAGGCCAGAAAAAAATAAAATCTTATCCCCCTCTCCCGACACCCTGAAGTGATGAAACTCTCTTTTCCCCCCATAATTCGTTCTTCGTTCGTCCCCCAATGTCGTGTATAAAATAAACCGAAAAATTGGGGTTTTAGATTTTTCGTCTTTCGGGAACCAAAAAAGGTACCACTTAGTCAAATTGTCTTCTGAGAATTCACCAATCACTATTCAGTTATTCAGTGATCAAGTGGATATTGCGACCCAATAAAATTTTTAGAATTGATAGTATAAAAAATGCTTTTCCTGCTTGTTTATCGTTAGCAATGAAATATCTACTGTAAATGCGATTCATCTCGTCAGAAAACCGAACAGTATCATTATTAAACAATGTTTGCTCAAATGAAAGGAATAGATGCACTTCCGAGATATCAAATCAGTTAGTCTTTTTAAGGATTAGACCAGTGTCTCCCAAAGTGGGTACGTAAAGTGATACTTGGGGACGCCAAAAAAAAATAAATAAGTATGTTTTTTTTGTGACTTTATATAAAAAGATGTATATCTTTAGTATTAAAATAATATTACTATATATATATATATATATATATATATATATATATATTATATAGATTATATAATATAATATATAATATATATATATATTTATATATATATATATATATATATATATATATAATCATATCATATATATATATATATATATATATATATATATAATAATATATAATATATATAATATATATAATATAATAATAGATGAAAATATATATATATAATATATTATTTAAATATTAAATAAGCCTGATATTATTATAGGGGTACAGCTTATAATTATTTTTGTCTTAGGGTAAGCGACCTAAAAAGTGTTTGAGATCTGAGCCTAAAGATGCATATAGGATGAATAAGTATGTGCTTGATAGTTAATATAATATATAATATAGTAATAATATGAAATATATAATATAAA
>JABUQX010073839.1:15000-20000 GCA_015478945.1 Trachelipus rathkii | reverse complement strand
ATCAATACGGTTTACACTTCACATCATTTTTTTAGTTCTTTTAAAAATTTTCGAATTGCTACTAGAATCTACATCAGTAGTAATAAACACCGCGGACGAACAAATCCCGCACACTTTTTATACGAAAATGTACAGCACGCACACGTGTACACTTTTTTACCTAAACACAGACATACAGTTGTGTACGCGTTCCCATACATCCATGTGAACCTGCACGACGTATTTTTGTTGTTTTTATTTATTGCTATTTAATTTTGGTTGTTAATACTTGTTATTTATTTTTGTTGTTATTATTTATTGTTAATTATGCGCACGATTATATATATATATATATATATATATATATATATATATATATAATATAGAGAGCTATCTATAATATATATATTATATATATATTTTTTTTAAATATATAATATATATATATATATATATATATATATATTATTATAATATATATATTATATATATATATATAATATATATATATATATATATATATATATATATATATATATTATATATACTATATATATTATATATATAAAGAGAGCTCCTAGCTCAGTGGTAGAGCACTGCTTGGCATGCGAGAGGGCCCAGGTTCGAAGAGACTGGGTGGAGAGAGAGAACGTGAGCTATTCTCTATAAACTCTAGCTTCGCCTCACTCAGACGTTAATGAGTACATTGGTAGTGTGCCTTGCTACTGATGGGAAAGCTTCCCGGCATCCGCGATAGGCCTGACCAGTCAGCGGATATAGCCGTTAGGCCCGTGGTACCCAAGGACCTTTCTCGATGGGTCCTACTGACAGGTCGTATGACCTTCCTGGGGGAGGGACGTTTTTTTATATATATATATATATATATATATATATATATATATATATATATATATATATATATATATATATATATATATATATATATATATATATATATATATATATATATATATATAATACCCAACCCGTTTTTTGAGATTTTTGGCCATCGTATCCCCCTCAAACTTGGTACCCTTCCTTCAGATGGTGTGGTCTATGCGTAGCTGAGGTTTCAAGCTCTTGTCTCCTAAAGAAGGGATGCTGACCCCTAAAATTTGTTTGGACATAGTTAGGCTAGATAAATATGAACATAAATAAATTAATATGTTAACATATACTAATATTAATATTGGGTGATCTCAAAGATAAAATTTTATTTGTACAAGTATTTCACCAAAATTATGCTAGGTTAATTTAACATATCCGATAGGATTCAGTGTCGGATCATGCTCCGTGTAGAGGAACCCATAGCCGGAGCCGGTGCTGGCTTCAACTGCGTAACAGAGTCAATATACTTTCTCTTTATAATTTTATTGTTTACGAACCCATATAACCCGATTTTGAGAGTTACAAGCAATTACGGGTGTTTGAGCACTCCCGTAGGGCTTCCGAGAGGAAAAATGAGGAAAAAAGGAGAAACCCTCGGAGTGTTGAACATAGAAAGTTACTATATGGACGATGAAAGATTCCAAAAGAAATCAGAAGTGGTACGAACCCAGCGGAAGGTGGGGTTCGAACCCCAAAAATTGGGTTTTACCTTTAAAAATGAAATTTTGGAAGGAAACTCACCTATTAACTGATAATTACTTGGATGATCACTATGTCAACCGATTATTGTACAACATATGGATTTTAACACAAGTAACTTATGAATTATAAGCCACATTCCTTATAGCTCCTTAACTACCATTCTTCATACACATCATTATTAATACCTTATATGCTTAGGTTTATCCAAACCTACTCCGAATAAACATACTATCTTAACATATAACTTATTGATTATAGCACCTCTTTAGCCACTTCTCTCTCGACACACTATATAACCAAACCTAATATAGCTAACTTTTCTTAAATTCAATATCAGATTAGTTTTCCTAAACACCTCTAAACTACTGACACCCAATGCTGTTAGCATAACTGTTTCACTTACAGTGAACATGTATGATACTATTCTATCATGTACAGTTCATCATTACATATAATATCCAAATCTCATTAACTTTTTATATACGTAAACTAATATATTTTCATCTGTATGAAGAAACATTCACTTTATTTTTTAGAAAATATTTAAAAATCAAAATGTTTTTTTTTTAAATTTAAGTTTACTTAATTTTTTTAATCTTTTAAATTTAATTTTAATTAAGTTTTTTAATTATATATTGACCCTAAACATGGGCGTCGCCAGCTTCCAACCTAGGGGGGGCGGCTTAACAATATTCTATAAAGCTTATTAATATAATAATATATATAAAATTTTTAAATTTTTTTACAAAAAATATATTAACTTATATATATATATATAATAATATATTATAAATTATATATATATATATATCATATATATATATATATATAATATTATATATATATTATATATATATTTATATATATATATATTATATATAATATATATAGTTATATATAATATATATTTATATATATATTATATATATATATATATATATATATATACTATATAATATATATAATATATAATATATTAGATATATAAGAAGGAAGAATAACAAACTAGAGAAATTTTGTATGGATAATTAACATGATTAATAATTTAAAAAAATATTATAAAACAATAGAATTTTCAAATACAATATCCAATGATGGAAAATTCACAATAATATAGAGCAGTTGAAAAATTGATATTATTAATTAAAAAAGTAACATTCTTTGGGTTCAACGCAAATTTAACAACTACTGTTTGAATAAAATAATTCATTACATTGTCAAACAGTAATTTTCTGTGTACACTCATCATAACCAGTCCGTTTAACTGTCGTCTTCCATAGTACTTCGCAGCCAGCAAGTCTTGATCCTTAGCAGAGTATTGAAAGAGTTTCTTAACTCTACTGGTGAATTGCGATGTTATGCGAGTAGTATCATGTCCAAAGCCTTTTTTCGTCGACGGATAAGAAGGTTCAAGTCTGCCTTTAAGACTTGGGAGACAACAAAATCTTTTAGTTCTTCACTACTCAGTTTACTTGTCCTTCCAAATCTTAATGATGTACCAAAGTTCTAAGCTCTTCTTTTTATGCCTATCTTACAGTGAGTAAAAACACTATATAAATGCAAACTGTCTGTCTTTCCTTTAACTCGTCGATTGTTATGAGTAGCATGTGGAAAGGATTGTAGATATGTCAATGCATAAAGCAGGTGTATATTCAGTAGAAGACCGTAATTCCAAGACAGATTTATAAAATCCAAGATACGGTTATTAAGATTCTTCTCCCAGAACTCCGTGGGATTTGATTGATGGATGGTTTGGGTGCTCTGCCTTTACGCAAAAAAATCCGATGTATATTCAGATTCAGTCCCAGCTTGCTCGGCGTTTCATTAACTTTTTTAACACATCATCGATAATTTTTCTTCACCGTTTCCGATGGCTTTTGAACCATCCCACAATATGTTGGATGTGCTGCGAGGTTTTGACGATATGCAAGGTCTTAGATTGGAGAAGGCATACAACTAGGCTCTTAACATCACAGAGTTATTTCGCGACAACTATCATAGCCAATGATGATGACGATTACATACCGCTGAATTGACAACTGAAAGCGCTTTTTTCTTGTTGGCGTTTTCCTCAAATGGAAAGGATTTTCTAAATGCTTGCATCATTCGTACTAAGTGCTCTTTAAACACTCTGATGCACTTGTGTTAGCTCAGACCAATCCTGTCTTTCATAGGCTCTGGGGATTTAGGCATTAATTTTGCTTTCTCAAGACGATCTCGCGAAAAACTAATAATGTTCCTTTTAACTCCACAGTATTGGCGGATTTTCTGGTATATGTGTTCAAATCATTTACTACTTAATTTTGTTTGTGTGGAAGAGCAATGAAGAACAATGTTTTTTTATACTTTTCAATATTGCTTGGACACCTCCTTCTTTAGCCAGACATCGTAGATAACAAGCCATCGAACTCCCGAAGCCCAGCGATTCTCGAGGATCCAGTTCTATTGGTCGTTGACAAAAATCAGATCATGGCTTTCGCAATGGTTTTTACGTCAAGCGCTTTTCAGTTCTCCAAAGCCAATAAATTCCTCTTTTACTTCATCGGACTCTTTGTCGAAATAGGGCAACACTATGGAAATTGTTTCTTTCCCAAAAACTATCAGCGGTTTCATCTGCTAGTAAGCTATACGTGCACGTTTCCTTTACCCTTATAAACGATGCTTTCCTTTATAGTACTACCACATAGAAAAATGATCTCATTCTGAATCTGAACTGTTTGGTATGTTGCATTCTTCTTCCCCTTTTCAAAATTGGTTTTTTCAATGACTCATCTCCGGCAAATCTATTCGCTTAAGGCTGCACCAAATCTTGCAAACACTCCTCATTCATAGAATGCTTAACCTCGAAGCGGTAAACGCGCGAGAGTACAGAAAAAATGTCACAAGAATTATTGAGGAAATATTTTTTTAATTTCTTCTCTATTTGATTTTCTATTGTAATGCTGGTTAATTGAGTCTACCGGGATGTTCTGTAGGAGGCAACTCTTGCAGCTTCACAGCAGTTTTTTACCATTTCTGTGTTGTTATGTCCCTTACAAACACGAATGAACATCTTTATTATTTAGTGTGAATAGGTTCTTATGTTGTTAAAAGAGCCTAGACCCCTTCTGAACCAAACTTTTATTTGGCTGGAAACTGCTCCCTTTACGGTGCCTGGCAGTATATCAGCCAAGCGTGAATATGTCTCCAACCAATTCATAAATTTATTCTCCTCTTTAAGTGCGGTTAGCATCTCTCCAATAAATTACTAGGTTCTTAGGTGGAAATCAACACTCTTATCAGTAAACTTTTTTTTTCATCAGTCAGAAATCATAGTATGAATGTCCAACGTATCTTAACCAATGTCAGTTTCGTGACTGCATCTACTGAAACAGCTAGTCCGAAATCTGGACCCAGTATCTTGACTCGTCGAGGTGCTGGGCCTTGGGTGT
>JABUQX010073839.1:0-10000 GCA_015478945.1 Trachelipus rathkii | reverse complement strand
TCAAGGTCATTGTTCTGCTAAGGTTCGTACCTTAGCAGCAATTTAAGAATGAACAAGTGAACTTATTTTCAGATTACAATCGTGTTGCATTGATTATTAAATGTTTTTTTCACCCACTTGTTCGGCTTCATGATGTTCTATCTATTATTCCTCCCAAATATCGGATTCGCCTAATTATACTTTAAGTTATATGGAAAGGTATGCAGCGCCTCATTTCTTTTTTCACAGAGGCCCGATGCAAGAATCAAATTGATAGAACTATTTATCCACGATTGCACAATTCTTACACAACGTAATTTTATGTGGCATCAGAGGGTACGCAGACCCGCTTGAAGAAAAATCAATGATAACTAGTGCCATGGACACCAAGTTTTAAAATAAACAACCCTTGATGGATTACCTCAATAGTCGCCATACCTCTGTTTCGTACGTATGTATTTCAAAACACTGTTCACGTGAACGAAAAATTAATTCTAAACTAACATTGCCCTGGTATTTATTCATTACAGAATAATATCACAATTAAGTGAGTGTTTCCATATAACATGAAAATCGTGAAGCCTCAAGACAGCTGTTGTTTAAGCCCATCAGGCGTGTTCAGAAATCAATATATAACAAGAAAACATTGCTATGCCTTTAGCTTATTCAAGTCCCACACTCAACACCGATTTTCTAAAATGACACAAAAACAGTTCATTGTTAATTATGACTATGATATATATTATATAAATATATATAATATTATATATACTCTTAATATATATAAATAGATAATATATATATATATATACTATATATAATATATATATATACTATACTAGTACTTTCTTTTCTACTTTCCACCCCTCGACCAGTCCATCATGGGCGAGGCCAGACTGCGTCCAAGTACCCCGTTGACGCAACCGGCCTCCTCCAGAGATCTTCCGAGGGTGCCTGAACATGCTCCGGATGCTCTTGGTTAAGAGTTAGATAGACAAGAAATCGACGAAACAGTGGTGGGATGTCGTCTTCAGGTAACTAGTTACAATTTTGAACAGAACTTAATTTGAAGTGGTTATGTTTGCGAATGAATCCTGTTGTATTGCTATATTGTAAAGTTTAGGGTGGTTTGCCGATTCTTAATTTTGGCCAAGGATGGGTCGTGCTAGTTCTTCGGTAGGAGTTGAATTATGGTGCTATTTCCTGAGTGGATATTTGACTATGAAATGTTGTTTGGTGGTCTGTGTCTTAGGTAGTTTTCTGTTAGTGACATGTGGTTTGTCTTGTGTATGATGTGTGTTTTGGGGAGGTGAGTATGTTTTCAGATTTTATATTGTAATATAGAGCTTGTAAGAAGGAGGTTCTTTGAAGTCTTATAGTGGATGTGGTTGGAGAGGGTAATGTGCATGGGTGCCTGAGTATGTTTCGAGTTAGGTAAAGAATGTGTGCCCTATCATGTCCAGGTGTGTGTCTTTGAAACTCATTTATTTTTATTTTATTTCCTATAGGTGTTGTTGTGGTGTTGTTGATGTGAATCCTGTTATGATTCTTGGGCTGTTGTTTTTGTGTTGTTTGGAGTTTTTTATGCTGTTTTTAAAACAGCTAAGTGCTGGTGCAGTTGGAGGAGCGGTAGTTAGAGTCGGAAGCGAATGTATTGTTGTGTATACTGGTGGTAGATGTCTATTTGCTGTTTTGGAGTCTAGTTCCGGCGATGGTTCTTAACATGCAATCAGATTTCTTGTTTGCAGAAAAAGTTAAGTTGTCTGTGTGTTTTGTAAAGGTGAGATGAGTGTCAAGTGTTGTTGAAGGGCATGATGATGTTGTTTAAGTAGACTTAGAGAGTGTGATGCCAAGTTGGCGGTCAGTGGTGATTAAAGTGATTGATGATTTCTTTGGTGAGGTTAACATTCTGTTTTCTGTTAGTCATTTCTAAAGTTTATTGTTGCTTCAGGTTTGTGGCAGTGTTTAGGTTCTGGTGTGTAGTGGCTATGGTTATGTCTTCTGCGTTGGTTGTTATGTTTGTGGTGGTGTTTGTGGTTGTGAGAGGTCGGCTGTGAATAGGTTGAATAGTGTGGGGGATACGATTGAGTATTGGGGTACTCCGTTATTGATGTTTACTGTTCAGGATTTTTGTATTTTTTGTTTGTATTTGTGCTGTTCTTCGTGATAGAAAATTGGAAATCCATTTCTTTAGGTTAGTGGGGATGTTTAATTTTGTTATTTTATGGATTAAGCTATGTTTAGGCACCGTATCAATATACTATAATATATATATATTTATATATATATATATATATACTGATATATATATATATATATATATATATATATATATATATATATATTATAATTAATATAATGTATAATATATATATATATATATATAATATATATTATATAATTATTTATTTATTATAAATAATATATATTATATATATATATATATATATATATATATATATATATATATATATATATATATATATATATATATATATATATATACTATTTAATCTTATTTATATATATATATATATAATATATATCCAGATTCTATTATTTATATTGAAATAGAATATTTAAAATTTTTATTATTAATAATGTATACTAGAAGTAAAACTTACAATTCAATATTTCGACATCCAAGTGAATATCCGCCTTCGATGATTCCCTCAGAAGCAGATATTGCTAGGCTTTATCAATTTGTTACGAATAGAGAGCAAATAACTTCGAAAGATTTGGTAACCGGTAAAGATGGTTATAGAAATGTTGCAAGGGACCTGGAATCCATCTTCAGAAAGATTTCTTTTCCAACCATAATACTTGATGGAATATATTTAAAAGTTCAAAGACTTATAGAATCAGCTTCAAAACTAAATAAGATCCCAAAAACAAACACACAGATGAGTTTGAAAGGAAGCAAAATCATATGATAAGATGTATAATATATGAACATGCAACACTTATATATAAAAAAATTGATAGAAATGATTGTAGATGCAAAATTAGAATACCTATTATTGAATGGGAATCCTTTGTAGGTAAAAAGAAAAAGGAAAAATCAAACTTGGAACATTTGATAAAGCAGTAACAGATGCGATAAAAAATACGCAAGAAAAAATGGAAGGGCTGAGTGTTAATCTATTGTAAGTCAGTCTAGGTACGGTTGGTAGCAGCAGCATTGGAAGTACCCGAGTCGTTGAAATTTGTGCCCCTTCAACCAACACAGGATTAAACTTTGATGATGAAATGGAAGAAAAAACATTGGAAATAGAGGAAAATGAAATGATGAAGAATTTCCTCAAGGAATTTTGAAGTTTTGGGAAATTTTTAGAATAGATTGGTGTACAAATATTTAGCGATAACAGCTGACAGGTTTCGTTTAAACTTTAGAGCCACTGTTGGTATTGTCAATGCAGCATTAAATAATTTATGGATATGAGATGAAAAATATTATAGGTTGGATAGAAAAAAGTTTGAAAAAGAGAGGAAACCTGTTGGCAAAATGATTGCCATCCAAAATGAAATTCCACGAAAACAACACACTAAAAATGAATGCATTGGATTTGACGGCGAAAGGTCAAACTAAAAGAAAAGAGATTGGAACTGAATGGACAACATTACGTTATTGTAGAAGTGAACCGATTGATATTACATGACTCAATGCTACACCAGAATTCTGGAATGGTTCGATGTATTTATTACGTTGATGAAAGTATCTCAACTTTCTTAAATATTCTATAGCGAGATTTCCTTTTAAAGCTTTTCTTGGCCGATGACTCCAGTTAAAACTTGAGAGTTTGGTGTGGTTTGAGATGATCTGAAAATATATATATGGAAAATCGCAGAAACAATGGTTAATTTTTTCTTACATGGTAAATGAATTTACCATTCAAACATATTCGAGCAACTAGTATGGCTAATATCAGGACAAAATAAAAGAAGGTTCACGCAATTGGAAATAAATTGAGAGATGCATATCTGGTGATAGTTGATTTTAAACTTGTTAACAGCAACCTTGAAATATTCCCCGAATAATATCGGTTAAGCAAATTACCAACTGGACCATTTGAATGAAATGTGTATCAGTAGAAATCAGCGGAATATATCGCATTCATTAACCAAGAAGCTCCAGGCACCCTTGCGATATGCCAGATGGCTAACAAAAAGCAAACGAGATCTTACGGCTAATACATTTTCATCAAAACTTCCGAGCAAATCTTTCAAAATCTAGTAAAATACATAATACATCGACATCTAAGCACCAGAGTGTTTGGAATAAAGTCACATCCACAAGGCAATTGATGGTGCTTGTATTTTTTGGTACTGGATGTACCTACTAAAAGACATGCTACCAAAAAAATGCCATGATGTATGGACGTTGTACTACTAAACAACTCCGTACTTTGCTCTTCCATTGAGAATGGTATTAGTGCAAATGTTCAGCGGACAACAAGAAAAGAGATAAGAAGATTCGGTGTCAGAGAATTATTCAAGCAAGAGCAAGGAATTCCAATCGCAGAGTTTGGAACTGACAAAACAACTAATCTTTCAGTGCTCAGATGTTTCTTCAAACTAATTGATTAGAAAAGAAAACACGTTCCCCCAGTCACCCATTTTAAGGATTTAACTAATTGACGAAAAATAACAATTTGTAAATAAGCCAATTAACACTGTTTAGTTTCAATGTCACAGCGGGGTTAGGGCATGCGAAGTAAATGTAAGTTACACAAGCGTCACAATAAGAATTGATATGAAAACAGACGATTGACTATATTTTGGAATGTAATACTAGCCAGAAAAGAACTTAAAAAAATTCCATGCAGAAAGCATTGGTTTCAAATAATAGTTTTCTGATTATAAAAATATAAAAAAATATTAAGAGTTCGCTCGTTTTTTTCGACCTTAGTTCGTCGAAATTCTGACTATGTTAATAACTTTTTCTTTTTTATATTTTATTGTATATATTTTTACTAATTCGGATAATACTATATATATATATATTTATATATATAAATTAATATTATATATAATATATATATATATATTATATATATATATATATATATTATATTATATATACTATATATATATATATATAATATTATAATATAGTAAATGATATATTATATAATAATATATTAATATAGTACCTATATTATATATATATATATATATATATATATTATGTAATATAATATATAATAAGTATATATATGATATATATATATAATATATAGATATATATACTATTATATACTACTATATATATATATATATGATATATATATTTATATTACATATATATATTATTATATAGATATATATATAATATATATATATTATAATATATACTATATATATATAATTAATAGATATTTATATATATATACATATGTATATATATATATATATATATATATATATATATATTATATATATATATATTATATATTATATATATATAATATATGATACGTATTTAATATATATTTCTGAATATTAATTATAATATTTTTATAGTTAATATTTAAAGTTTAATTATAAATTTAATTTTAAATAAATTTTACTATTCACTTTTAAATATAATTATGTTTTATATAAATAATTTATATACTATACCGATATTATATATATATATATATATATATATTATTTATATATATATATATATACAGTATTATATATATATAATATAATATATATATAATATATATATTATATATATATTATAGTCTATATTAAAAATAAAGTGATGAAATTTATAGGTATTGTTGATTTCTTTTTCATTTGCCTTAAACTTGTGGTCGATAGGGCGTTTGTCGCAAGGGTAATTGTCCTATCCTTTGATGTGAGGCGTATGTAAGAAAGATTCTTATATCTAATAGAATATGTGTTATATCTTATCGGTCACTGAGATATTGTTAAAAGAATAAAGACCTATTCTTATTTATTTTTCAAATTATTCAAGGGGATATTGTGCGAAACGTAGGGGGTCACACAACTTTGAAATTTTGCACATCGTAGTTTTCGGATACTTTTTTAACCCACCCATATGATATATATAATATACAAACAAACAATACATATATAAGATATATATATATATATATATATATATATATAAATTTTATACAGATATATACGATATTGCAGATATTTACATATGTCTTTAAAATTTATATATAGATATCATAACATATATTATAATATATAGTATTCTATATATATATATATATATATAATATAATATATATATATATATATATACTACATCTATTATATATATATTATAGTATATATATTTTAACCCACCCATATATATATATATATATATATATGTGTGGGTAAAAGTGAAATTCGGGGGGGAAATGTGGGTTTTTATATGCGCATATGCACCAGTGGAATGGAGCGATAGGGAGGAGGAGAGAGAAAGACTTTTGGAATGAGTTGAATGAGTGTTGGGAAAGTTTCGGGGAAATGATAAAATTTGTCTCTATGGAATTGATAATGCAGGAGGTGAAGGCGACGGGGGTGGGAAGTCAATAATAGGACCATTTGGGTAGGGAGAGGAATGTTAATGGAGAAGTCTGTTAGCGTTGTGTGTGAAGAAGATGATAGGGAATACTTGGTTCAAAAAAAGTGATAATCATAGTAGACATGGAAGAGTGAGATAACGGGGGGGGGGCAGGTACTGGATTATGTGTGTGGAAATGGGAAGGATAGAGGCAGATTACTAGACGTAAATGTATTTAGAGGGAGCGGGAGGATATCGGATCACTAATTTGTGGTTGCTAGGTTAAAGGGTGGGGGAGAGGTGATGAGTAGGGAAAGGGGAGGAAGAGGGAGAGTAGAGGTTGGATAAAGGTGGAAAAATTGGAGGAGACAGTGTGTAAGAGGGAATTTTTAGGAGAGGTATGGAGGATAGGAGGAGAGACGTGAGAGGGACGGAATTGGGGAGGTGGAGGGGGAGTGGTTGAGATTTAAAGAGGCAGTATTGCAAGAGGCAGAAGGGCTATGCTGGAGTAAAAAAGGGAGTGCGGTGTAAGCAGAAGGAAAGGATCTGAATGGTGAGTGTGAGGAGGTTGAAGAGGTGGTGAAAAGGAAAAAGGAAGCTTATGTGAAATGGTTGGGAGTAGGAAAGAGGAAAGCTGGGAGGAATATAGAAGGGTTAGAGTGAAGCAAAGAGGGCGGTAGGAGAGGCGAACGAGAAGAGCAAAGATGAGTGCGTGTAGAAACTGTGACGGAAAATTTTGCCAATCGTGGGCAAGATGTTCTGGAAAGAAGTAAATAAAAAAGGAAGAAGAAGGGGGTTAGGAGAGAGGATTAAGGGAGGAAGATGGGGAGTGTGGATAGGAGGAGAGGATAGGGTGAGGAAGAGGTGGGGGAGTATTTTAGTGGATTATTAAATGAGGTGGGTGGGGGAGGGGAGGAAGATGTGCAAGAGGTGAGGATGGGGAGTGAATTGGGGAGGGAGAGGGAGGATGAAATACAAATGGAGGAAATTATTAGGGCCTTGAATAAAGGAAAAAAGGAAGGTCCGCAAGGTCTGGATATTGTGGAGATGGAAATGTATTACAAGAAGGGGAGGTCATAGGGGTGGCAGGAATGGCTGTACTAGTCTATATAATATATGTTGGAGAGTGGTGAGGTACCACAGGATTGGGAGGATGGCTGTTTGGTTCCCTGTATAAAGGGAAAGGGATAGGATGGAATGTGGGAATTATAGAGTTATATTGTCTTTTAAGTGTGGTAGGGTAAGTGTAATGGATAGAATACTGATGAGCAGAGTGAGAAGGCTTAACGGAGGTGACGAGAATGGGGGAAGAACAAAGGAGGATTTAGGGGAGGAAGAGGGAACTAATGTGCTGACCAAGTTTTACACGTAACAGATGCTTGTGGAGAAAAGATACTAGAGAGGAAAGGGAAGCTGTGGGGTGTTTTTTAAGATTTAGAGAAAGCATATGAATAGAGTGAAGAGGGGTGAATTGTGGAGGTTGTTGGAGGAAAATGGAGGGGGTAAATTAGGTAAAGGTATCAGGGCCTTTTATAGGAATAGTAGAATGTGTGTGAGAGTATTAGGGGGAGAGAGTGAGATGTTTGGGGTGGTGAGAGGACTGAGGCAGGGGTGGTAATGTCGGCGTGGTATTCATTTGTTATGTGAGAGTGTTGCAGAGGAATGGTGAGGAGGGGAGGGGTGGAATTGGACAAATCGGGAATGATAGAAGGGAGGTACATGATACTGTTTGCGACGATTTACTGCCCTAGTGCCGAAGAACGCGGAGGGTTGAGGTATTTGGTGAGGGAGTTTGAAAGAATGTGCGGACAAAAGGGGCATTTAAAAATAAGCATATTTGGTTATATTGTGTTTGAGGAGGAGAAGAGAGGAGGGGGAGGGGTTAGAGGTTCGAGTGGGGGGGGTAGTTTGGAAGAAGTAAAGATTTTTCGATATTAGGGATGGATTTGGGTAAGGGGAGAGGGATGAAGGAGGAGATGAACATAGAGTAGGAAAAGGAATGAGAGCTTTGAGTGGTATGAGAGAAGTATGGAAAGGGGATTTATCACAGAAAGTTAAGAAAAGTATGTTTGAAAAAATTTTGTACCAGCCGGCAGTTGTTGGGCTGATTGAAACGTGGGCGGTTGAACTGCCAGGTCCAGAAGAGTTGAAGTATTTAGATAAGGGGGTTGAGAGCGGTTTGTGGGTTAGTACGAAGGAGAGGATTAGGGAACTAGTCAGGGTGAGGGAGAGATGTAGATTGGAGGAATGGCTGTTGGTGGAAAGGAGCGGAGAAGGAATGATTAAGATTGGTATGGGCATCTGGTGAAGAATGGAGGAACAGAGGTGGTTAGGAGAGTTTGGAGCGGAGGGGATAGTTGAAGGAGAGAAGGGGGACGACCAAGAAGGAGGTGGATGGATGAATAAAGCGAGAAGCTGCTGCGAGGAGGCAGGGAATGGAGGGAGGCCAGGAGCCCAATAGGGTGTGGGGCGAGGGATAGATGGTGTCCGAGGTAGAGGTTATTTTGACCGGTCGGCCGGCGAGACATGAGGGGGGCTGTGAGTGGGAGAGGCGTAGTCACCACTACCCCGCTCCCACAGCCGGCAAAAGACGTATAAGCCCCGAAATAAAATACAATATATTAATATAGATATATAATATATATACTATATATATATATTATATCATATATATATATAATATACTATATTATATATATACATTATATATACATATATAAATCATATATATACAATATATATACACACTTTCTTCAGAACAACCACCAACCAGTTACTGACCTCATATATATATATATATACTATAAGATATAATCTATACTATATATACCACTACATATATACTATCATATATATATGATACTCTCAAACTCTAGCACTTACAAATCCTCTCCACCTCGTATAATTTATACACGACAATATAATCTATATAATATAATATATATTAAAATCTACATATATCCTATATTATATGCACGCCCACCCTTATATTATATAAAGCAATGCGCACTGATTACAAGTCCGCTCTCCACAATCTTATATATATTATATTATATATATAATATTTAATACACTACTAACCATATACCTAAATATATATATATATATATGATACAATTTTGTTTTTTTGTTCATTTTCTAAAACAGGTAGTATTACTGCTAGGTTATTATTTTGCATATAAATAAATGTCATGTAATTTTACATCTTACTTATTATTATATATTATTATTGATTATTATTATTATTATTATTATATTATATATATTATTTATTAATATTATTATTAATTATTATTCATTATTATTATAATTATTATTTTTTATTATTATTATTATTTATTATTAATTATTATCTTTATATTATTAATTATTATTATTATATTCAATTCATTCAATTATTATTATTATTATTATCTATTGATTATTATTATATTATATTATGTATATATTATATTTAAAGATTATTAATATTATTTAAGGTTAGGTACTTCCGCTCGTCTGTTT
>JABUQX010073838.1:22500-42666 GCA_015478945.1 Trachelipus rathkii | reverse complement strand
GAAGGAGCCCATGAAGAAGAACAGGAAAGTACGAGGGAACCACAGGAAAGAAAGAGGGGTATTTCAAAATTGGAGAATAAGAATATAATTACAACTCCTCTACTGCCAGATATTTACAATAATAATAATAATATTAATAATAATAATGAATAATAAATAATAATAATAAATAATAATAAATAATAATAATAATTAATAATAATAATAATAATAATAATAATAATAATAATAATAATAATAATAATAATAATAATAATAATAATAATAATAATAATAATAATAATAATAATAATAAATAGAAATTTTCCAAGTTAATGCTTATGAAAGGTTTAAAAAAATAAAATAATAATATAATAAATAATAATAATTAATAATAATTAATAATAAAAATAAAATAATAATAAATAATAATAATAATAATAATAATAATAATAATAATAATAATAATAATAATAAAAAGGGAAAGGGCTCAAAATAGAAATTTTACCAGTACACGTGTGTTTAAACTTTTTTGTGGAAAATATAATTTATGTTCGATTCTTGGTTTGATCTACGAGCAAAAAGGAACATTAAGTCAGTTTACGACTTCAAAAATGGCGAATCTTTCCAATATTATTGCATGTTGGTCTCCGTCAAATGGTTGTCGAGGTCCGACATAAATTTGATAAAATATTATTGAGGATCGATGGCCAAATTGAAGTCAAACTTTTATTGAAATAAATTATTCTACAATGAAAAAGCCTTTTCATATCGCTTGGAATAAAAGTATTAAGCAAATTTTGTGTAAAATTACATCGTTACTTTATTTAATTTCTTACAGTCAAAGAAAATTCAGAAGTTTTACCCAAAATATATTTTATTCAATGCAATGGAATGTATTGCCCAGCGGTACTGGCGCGTAACTTTGTCTTTTCCATGGCTTCAATCTTAAATGATGGATACGGTATATAAGATGTTTTAATAGGATTTTAAAGACAACATAAGTGAAAAATATTATTATTAACAAAAAATATCCTGAACATTTTTATTTGTTGATATTAATTTGAAAAATTTCAAAAGTAGCATAAATTCGAAGGCATTTGTGCCTTTTAAAGTAAACATTCTTATTATATGGTAATAAAACTTTGATATATTTATATATTATTTTATATTAAATTAGATCTGATGTAAATGAAATAATGAATTATACTATAATTACTATATATATATATATATATAATATATATATATATATATATATTATATAATATTATATATATATATTATAATATATAAAATTATATATTTTTTTTTTACAAACTTTTTTATTGTATAATAATATATATATATATATATATAATATATAAAATATATAGTTATATTATAATATAATATATGAGTAGTATAATATAAAGGTATATTATAGTGTAGAGATTATTATAAAAGAGTGAAGAAAGGCGATCGGTCGAATTAAGGCCCTCTGAGTTATTTTGATATATTATAAGTCAGATTGGTAAAAAATTACTTCAGAGTTATAACCTTCCATATATGCATGCAATGTCTTCATACGTGTGCAAAAAATGTAAAATAATATTCTTGCATTTATGTTACCCCTACAGTTCAGAGTTTGTTTTAAAAGTTTGAAATGAATGGATTTTGTAGCTAGACGCATTGTTATTTTTTATTTTTTTAGATTCTGGACGTCACGCGAAAAATGGACAGAAGCCATATTATATATAATATATATAGTTATAAGTATATATATAGGTATTATAATATTATAATTATATATATAGTATAATTATAATACATTATATATTACGTATATATATATACTAGTATATATATATAGATATATATATAATAATATTACTAGTATATATATATATAGTATAAGGTATACTAATATAGTATATATATATATATAGTATATAATATATATACGGGTGAGCACATTCACGAATGTGGGAGCGGAAAACGGAAAGCTCGTTTCGTTTAAAGCTGTTCTGAACCTTTTTTAGCTTTTGAGGTTAGAGGATGGGCCTCAGTGGTAGACCCATGCGAGTATATTCGTAATCTCAGTCGCAAACAGTTGAACCGTGGATTTCAATCCCGATAAGGCATGTTTGTCTTTTTATCTCCCATTATGTGCTTTGTGGTTTACAAAACTATAATTTGGCGGTTTTATTTAGCAATGTGTTAATGATATTATATATATATAGTATATAGGTTATATAGTATATAGTATAGTATATATATTATATATATTAAGTATATATTATATAGTTATATAGAAGTTTAGTAAATATATATAATTAAAGACATCGTTATCCACAATTTACTTAAAAATTAAATACTTAAGTTAATGAAACTTTTTTCTTGAAACTTTAAATTTTGGAAAATTATTAAAAGGGAAAGTTCTCTAAAGATCCTTTGTAACTTTTGCAAAACTTGTAGGCTTGCTTTAAGTTTTTGCGCAAATAGTTGAGTTCAAATTTAAAGAGAGAAATCAAAAGGAACGCAAAAAAACGATTTCTTTTAAGTCTGTTTAAGGTTATGAAATTTTGGTAGGACTACTACTAAAAATTAAATTTAGATAACTTTAGATCAGTTTATATAGTTGTAAAATAAATACGTGTGTATAAAAATTTTCCAAGTGAAAAAAAGCTTAAATGCATAAATATGATTGCGTATATACAAAGGTGAGTAAGTGCTTTTGGACTTTCAACCAAAGCTGGAAGGCGTAATTAAGAAAACCTTTACTTGGACAAAATGAAAAATAAAATCTTTGCGAAAACTTTTTATTTAGAAGTGGGGAAAAAAAGAGAGAAAAGGTTATATTACTTAATCTTAGAATTGAATTTAGAACGGGGCCATGTGAGCTTTTCAGCTGTTATTGTCATTATGCTGACCTTAAGAGGGTTTAAGGTGAGTGAACTTGTGACGAAATAATTTTCCAAGTACAATAATCAATAAATTAGTTATATATTAGTTGATGATGCCAAATAAATGAAATCATTTTTTTTTTTGCTTGTTCTTTATGGCATCCGGCGAATGCGAAATGTGAATGCGGTTTGATCTTTCAATTACCCTTATGCAGATTCATTTCAGCTACAGTGATAAGTATATATAATATATATAGTATATATAATTTTATACTATATATAGAGTATATATATAGATAATATATAGTATATATAATCATTTAAAAATACAGGTTAACTGTTTCTATGTTGGAATATATAGGTATATATATTATATAGGATATATATATATAAATATATATATGATATATAGTAAAGAATATGTATATATATATATATTTAGTAGATATTTCTGGTTTATCAGATGGTATATCATTCACGCGTTAGAAGTTCAGTTTGATTTTTTTTTTTTTGTTGTTTTTTTTTTTTGTTAAGCTATTGGCTAAGTAATGAATACTAAAACAATGAATTCCGTAGAAGTAGAGAATGGTGATAGACAGATTCAACAAAAGTTTCGCAGAGATATTTTTAATAATTATTTAATTAAAAAATCACATTTATATCAATAAATTTAAAAAAATGAAATATCCCGAAAAGTACGAACATTGCATGAAAATTGAAACCAGTTAGAATATTTGAAATCAGCCCAAAAAATAAAATCTTTCTTTACCAAAAAATAAAATATTTTTTTAATGTGGAATATAAAAAAAAAAAAAAAAAAAAATTTCATAAATGAAATATCTTTCAAAAGTACGACACTTACAAAAAAAAAACCGAATTACATGATTTGGAGATCAGCTAATGGGAAGAAACAAAATTGGCTTAAAAAGAATGAAATATAATAAAAAAAAAAAAAATTAAAAAAAAAAATAAAAAAATAGGGGCTCGAGCCAAACGACCTGGGGCGACAAGAGGGGGGGGACGTTTTCCCATACTTAAAATAAGGGGAGGGGCGGAGGAACCCCCGCGACACCCATGAGATACCAAAGAGACGGGCGGTTCCGGAGATCACCCCGGGTAGACCGTAAAGGTGGAGGAAATTTTAAGTGACCTACCCTGGAAGAATGTGGTAACCGTGCCGGAAGGGGAAAGGCCGAGAGAACAACCCGGGAGGTGCCTGCCACTTTGCGGCGGTGATTACCCTTGGGGTCAAATAAATATTCCTTTAAGTTAAAAATAAGAAAAACAAAAATTTAATAACTCACTGGAGTCGTTTTAAAAACGTAACAGGTCCTAGATATATTTTTTGAATCATGTTTTTTCACCCCTTAAATTGACTGGTAGGATCAGTATACTTGAAAATAAATATTAAAAAAAAACAAAAAACAAAAATCAAAAACTTGAGGAGTTCTTAAAACATAACAGCGTCCGCTAGTCCTATACCTTATATATAGAATATATAGTAGTGATATATATATACCTATGAGCAGAATATAGTTATAGAGTAAGGACTATAGAAGTAATACTCTATTATATATATTATTACTAGATTCATCTATACATTTACCCTGTATTATAGTATATAGTATATAGTATATATTATAATATATACTATAATATATATATTACCTATCAACTATATACGTATTATAGATAAAATGCAAAGTCTCCAACTTCCGCCGTCGCCGGTCGTGCACCCCGGGGGCAACAGGACAACCAAGAGGCTGTCCTCGGCTAAAGGATGAAGATTAGGTCTACCGGGAAGGATTAGGGTCTCTCTCCCTCCCCTAGCAACGCTCACTTCCTCACCGACCAATATAAAACTGCTTTGCAGAAACTCGAAAGCGCGAAGCCTCGGAAGCCGTGACTCAGAACTTTAGACACGCCAACCGACTCCTGCTGCTGATATTTGCCTTTGATAATAGTTTCAGGAAACAATACCTTTTAAGATTATAGGGTAATGCCACTCGATAAATTGTGCTCGTTACCTCTTTCTTATGGGCAGATTAAAATGCAGGACTGAGTACTTTAATAGAACTATTCATGAGGAGAGTGAAGAAATATATCATGTTTGGGGATGGCTCTGCGCAGCATGACTGAGTGACGTGGCTCTGAGTCCTGGCGATGTTCGTGTGGTTCTTATGCTAAGAACTCTCATATGCGTCCTCTTACTGCTCTCGTGACTCCTCTCGAGTGCATAGCATTGTTCTTGCACTGGTCATAGTTGGGTGTGCATCAGTGACACCGTAATACAGTGGAGCAAGTCCATTTCTGGGTGCCTTTTCTCCGGAATTATAGTGCCTTTTCGGGACCCAATGGACTCTCTTCACTATTTCAACAGAATAGTTTAAAAATTCCAATACAATAAGAGTTTTTGCCTCTTTTGGGTCTATTTGAAATCTTCACGGCTCTAGTATTCCACCTGCTGCTATTCTGCTCTCAAGCGTCACCTTCCTTTATTCAACTCTTTTTCTACTTTCCAACACTGCGTCTTCGGCTACTCAGAGTGCTCTCATCGTGGGCCGTAGGAATAAAATACATACCTCTCTCTTATAGAATGTTTTTTCCTAAAAAATTCTTATATACGTAGGATGAAGATCGTTCTGAGCTCTCTCTCCTCTCTCTCTCCTCTTGCCTCTCCGGTGGCGTCCCTGGCTTGTGCAGTGCAGTGCCACGCGGGATGAGCTCGTTGCTTTCTGGTTTCCGTACGTGCCGTGCTGGAGGACTCCCATCCGCTGCTCCCTGTCTTTCACACGCTATACGAGTTAGGAAACCGAAGAAAGATGAGTATCGCGAGAAGTCTCTATTGGGCACCCCATTTTTGTGACTTCGAGTGACGTACAAGAAAACATTGCGAGGGGACAGAGGGCGTGAAAATTGCATTGAGTTTTCTCGCTTTTTCGATCTACTAGAAACACTGACTCTACTGACACACTTCTCACCATCCTTCTCTCTCTCCTATCTCTTCATTGAACACCTTCTCGTTCTTCTTTTCATCAGTTCCATCAGCAGTGCCCGTTACTTACGCTCCTCTTCACCACTCCTTACTGAGCTCTCTCTCTCTGCTCTCTCTCTCGGTTCTTACTTACGATCGTCGTCACATTCATCTCGGTCTCCAACGCGATACAATTCTCTCGTCATATACTGTCAAACTAAGCTATTCCGGCTCTCGTGCTCTCGTGCTCACTACTCTTTTCTTACTGCACTACTCACTATCTCTGATCTTTTATCTCTTCTCTCTTCTCTCTAATATAACCTCCGCATCTAATCGCTACCTCACTGCTCCTTCTCTCTTCTCTAAATGCTGTTATTTAAGAATTTTCGTAAATGCTGTCTATCCTCCGTGCGTGCTCTACTGCTCTCTCTTCTGCTTTTCCTCCTTCTCAGTCTATTGCGGAATCATTCTTCTCCTCTCTATCTGCAGTCTCTTCTCTCTCTCTGCTCTCTCCTCTCTCCTCTCTCTCTCTAAGGTATTATAAGAAGACGTGCGCTTGATACATACAAGAAGAATAAGAGGGCGAGGGAGGAGTTGTGTTTTTAATGAAAAGTTGGTATAAGATCTTAGGAAAGCCCAGGAGAATAACAGT
Organism: Trachelipus rathkii; assembly: GCA_015478945.1. NCBI lineage: Eukaryota > Metazoa > Arthropoda > Malacostraca > Isopoda > Trachelipodidae > Trachelipus > Trachelipus rathkii. The sequence continues at coordinate 36,176 of JABUQX010073838.1, read as the reverse complement.
CAGGATATCAGATAGTGGACCCCCTAATTGTTCCGGCTAGAGCTGAATGAAAATTTAAATGCTGAAAAATTTGACCCAGTGGAGAAGTTAAAGAAAAGAAGGAACCCCAAAGTATATCGAGGGAGCGATGGCAAGTGCGAGGTGAGGACAATCCACAGCCGCGTTGTGCCCGCGCCATAGTCTTCCAACGCACCTTCGGAAAAATGTGAAGCCGGAGAAACCTTGAAGGTGAAGTGGCTCTCAAATCCAGCTAGCTCTGCCGATGAAAAAAACGAAGACTGCAGGATGTCATTTGAAGGAGAGTGGGCAGAGAAAATCTTGGTAAAAGGATGGGTAGGACTATAATTATATTAATAGAATATTGAGTAATAGAAGGTACTAGGAAGAGACATACAGCCTTTATGGTTCCGGGAACGAAAGAAGGAGAAATAAACAGCCAAATTAATAGTGTAAAAAACAGGGAAAAATGAGGAAGTGAGCTTGGAAAAGAATGGAAACCGGGCCAGCAAGGGAGGAATATATATGTACAGGCAGCAAGGAATGAGGCAAGAGCGAGGAATAAATGAGGGAGGGGCAAAAAAGTATAATGGTAAAGCGGAGAGGAGGGAATGGCAGGAGAGATAAAAGCATAACAGAGGATGATGAATGCAAAGAGATAAAAAGAAAAGATATTTAAGGAGTTGTGATGGAAGTATATTTATCCCAAAAAAACCTCAGTTAACTAGGAGAATTAATAAAATATAGAATACAGTAATGGTGAAAGACGATTCTTAGGAGACGGAAAGGTATAAGAATATTCTGATATATGGAACCTACCCCGGAAATACTATGAAGCGTGAGAAATCTGCTAAATGTTATAGAATACTATGGAAGACTAACTAAAAGAGGAAGAAGCTGATTTTAAGATCAGTACGAGGTAGGAGGAAGGAGGAGTTAAGGCGAATGGATAACGGTTATAGAAGAATTGAGGAGGCTATAAAAAGGAGAAAGACGCACTTGGGAGCCTCACCAGGAGGGGAGGGAGGGGGGGGGTATATGTAGAAGGATGGAACTTAAGTGGCTGTGTGGATAGATTTGTGGAGAATTGTGAAGGAGGATGAGGAGCTGAGATGAGAGAGGAAATCATCGAGTGTTTTTATGTATTAAATAATTATATATGATAAACAAGTGAGTTGATAATAGATGTATGATTCGTGGTAAAGAAGTAGAGAGGGAAATAGGTGCTATCGGAAATTAATACACTAAAGGTGAACCGAGCAAGCGCAAAATACAGTGCAGCGAATAATGAAATACCGAGTATATAAGGTAAAGGAGAGATGCAGGAAGCTTAATAATAGTAATATAGAGCGCGCATTTTTTCACTGAATGGACCATTCTGGGGGGCGTGAAAAATATACGAAAGAATATTGGAGAGTGGAGGACCAGATATGCGAGAGAAGGCGTAGAGGCCTAAGACGACTCTCGTGGAAGTAAGATAATTGAACCAGTCACGGGGTATAAGAAAGGGCGAAGGAGGAACGTAGGGCCGGAACTACTTATTCACACTAAAGATATAAATGAAGTTTGTGTTCGCTGAGAGGCGAAGAAGAGTGTCAGTTAGAATATTTGGGCAAAAGTGTTGAATTTGATTCTTTGAATTAGGGCGTTTCATCGGAACCTGCAAAAGGATTTGATTCCAGGGTGCCAAGGATAAAGAGAGCTCTGGAGAGTCTAATTGGAAGAGGAAATTATTGGACGTTGAGGTTTAGATTAAGAGTGTGAAGAGATAAAGAAGGAGGCAATAGATAAGTATTGTTAATTGAGAAAAATGCTCAAGTTAGGTGTAAATGGTAAGAAAGGCTGGGTGAGGTGCTTGAGATTTTTGAAAGAGAAACGATAGTGTTATGGAGTATTGCTTTTATGTGCTCTAAGTGAAAACTAGGAGGTGAAGCAGAGGGGAGGTGTTTTATCTCCCCCCACTGCTGTTTTATTATGTATTTAGACGTACGCTGTGATTAAGGGAAAGTGAGTAAGGATATAGGTGAGAGCTTGAAAGGACCAGGGGTGAGAATTTTTTGAAGGGGACATCAGCTAATTGGCATTGGTTAATCACTATGCGGAACGATCTGGCAGTGCGAGCGATGAGAATGAGTGTCAGCAAAAGGTAGACAATTCGTCGAGACCCCTTAAATTTGATGAAGAAGATGGTCTGGTTTAGGACTTGACGAGACAGCTTGTCTTGAAGTGCTCCTTTAAACGGTATGGCAGAGTTTAGAGGAAATAAGTCTGGAAGCGAAGCCGTTGAACCTAATCTTCGAAGGGAATGCAAATTTCTAGGATGGAAGCGCCCCATCTTAGCATGATAGTAAAACAAGAAAAATTCTCTAGGAGATATTTTACACAATAAATAAGGAATTCCATAAAGGCAATGAAAAGGAAAAGAGGGTGAGTGTATTTCCTATGAGGATGGTGGTTGAGGAGGTCCCGTTGTTTGACGTGGAGGAGGTGAAGGCGGGGTAACACCCAATACCTGTCAAATTTATTGATCTCGCCTGGAGGATGTTTTAGCAGTCCAAGGGGGAGGATAGTGGTAGGAAGTATATATTACGCGACGAATGTGGAGGACCAAGTTTATAGGATTTTCAGTTATGGTAACGGATTGTTATCTATACCCCATCCTAGTGTATATGATTATACTGAAATAAAAACATCGGAATAGAGCGTTAAAAAAAGTGATTTTACCAGTATATCTGACTCCGACGCTGTCTCCTGTACGGGAGCGGAAAACTAATTAAGTAGAACAGGGACTAACAACGAGAGAGAAAAGAGGAGAAAAGAATACAAGCGGCGGAGGATGAGGGTATTAGAACTATGATTTGGAACAGTTGTTAGGAGAGAACAGAAAAGGAATGCAATATAAAAATAGTTTAATGTAGAGAAGACTCTATAGGGAAACGTGAAGAAGAGTGATTACTGAAAAATAAGATGGAAACTAAATCAGTTCTCCCTAGAATAGTAAATGTGTGGAAGAGATGGATTGGTGATGGTGGGGACTGATGCTGAGAGAGAGGGAGGTAGACAAGATGACAAGCAGATGCGACAAAGAAACCAAGGAAAGATGGGATTTTAAATCCCGGGGACACCTCACCGACTTAAGGGCCAGATAAGACCTAAAAAGCCGTGGAAGATCTTCTCTCTCGAAAAAGAAGAAGATGTTGGTGTCTCTGTTTATTTACTAGTTTGCGATCGGTGAGGATAACTCTCTCTCTCTTCTTGGATAATGTGTCAAGCTCCAAATAAATGACTGATTTATTTGACATAAAGAAAGAGGAATAGAATTTCAAGCTAAGAGGGAAATGTAATGGTCTGGCAAAAAGAACACGTCGTTGTGCGCGGGTAACTCTGACTACAGGAAATGAAAAATACTTCCTCGGAGTAGGGTAAAATATATGAAAATATTATTATGAGAAAGAAAAGTATTCTATTATATATATATGTAATATACTTTAATACCCTATATAAATTTTATTGCAAATATATTAATTAGTTATTTTTAATGTATAAATATATAATATAGAATATACCCAGTTATATTATATATATATATATATATATTAGTAATAGTTAAATATGTGAGAGTCTATCCATAGGTAATTAATATATAATATAGATATATAGGTACAATCTATTAATATAAATGATAGGATATAGGATATATATATATTATAGTCAGTAGTCAGTGTAACTATAACAAATACGTAAGTTAAAATGCTGGAAGGAATGAGTTTTATAATATATAAGTACTATATCCGTAGTTTTTGCCACAATATCTAAAAATGAAATATAAATTGTTAAGCTGTGAGTACACAGGGTCTGCGGGGATGGGGACCCAACCCTAAATGCACCCCACCAAACCTCTTTCAACGCCAACCTCCCTTCTAATTATTATAAGAGAATTTTTACAATATGGATTTGTATTATACTTTTTCACTTTAGTATGAAATTCAAATGGTATAAAAGGAAAACAATTTAGCTTGAGGATAACAATTTAATTTTCTCAAGCGTTGAGCTCTTTTTTCTATAACTATGACAGAGTTAATAATGTTTCTCCCTTTTTCATCATATATGAAGCCCCAAGTTTAGGCATTCTAAATACTCTTCTCACTTGGTAATCTCACTAGTTGTAGTGACCACGGTTGCCTGTCGTGGTATTCCAGTATTTCCTTGCAAGTGTTTACTAAGCGTGAAGCGTAGGGTGTAAAACATTTTGCTTTAAATCTTTTTCACTATAACTGACTAGATCGATTCTAGTTTCGTTTTATATAGTTCGGTTTTTCTTGGTTGATAGTTTCAATCAGTTGCGACTTACAACTATTCGTAATGCGTTGTAGTTTCTTCATCACTACTGCGTACTGTAAGAAATTTCCTTTCAAAGTGAATTCTGTTATTTGATATTACTCTGATAGAAGGTGGTTGCCTTCTGATACGATTTCGTTTTTATCTTTTTTAATAAGGATATAGTTTTTCAACTGCAACCCAAAGTGGCCGATTAGCTTGTTCTAATATTGTGTTTACAAAAAACTTGGCTCTTATAACGGGGATCTAAGTAAAGTTGCAATAGTATGAAGATTAAGGGGCAATTTAACTTTCCACAGAACCAAGCGTTTCTTTAGCTCCTTAAATAGTTTTATCTGGTACATCTTGCATTGTGCTTTTCAAACAACCGGTCATCATTTTGATTTGAAGATGCGGTTGCGAAACGCTTCACTCTAGCTTTGAGGATTAATTGGCCTATTACATCAGAGAGCAGAAGCCTTTGTAGAGGCGTCTGATATTTTTTATTGCGATAATTTCTTCAAATGGTTTCAATAGCTTAATAACTGCTAGTGGTGGTGATATTGACCATGTGTGTAATGTGTTCCTAAACATTAGTAAGACCAAAAAATATAAAATAGAGGAATGTAACTTTGAATACGAAATAAACTGGTCTTGCGCCGCACGAGATATACAAATAGCAAGAGGTGTTCTTTGAGGAGCCAATATACCAATAATCTTTCCTATCCGTTAATGAAAGTGTACTATTTCCAAGCTCGAATGGGAAAGTCATTTGATAAAAGTAATCGATACGGATATATCTAAGCGTTTTGAATTGACTCATCAACTGCATTTTTCACATTTTTCATTCTTCATTTCCCTTTTTCATTTTAAATTACTTAAGTATTTTTATTTATTAAAATTCTTTATCAAAAAATAATCTCGACAAAAAAACATCCACTCAACACTATACCCCTTAAGGGCAAAGTCGTTGGAATGCTGGGAATTCTTTTAAATAATGTGTGGATGCTCTGCGAGGATTTGCGGATGTTGCCAATTGCATTACTAGGTTTACATGAATGCGAAGTTTACATTTTATTAGAAAACATTTGAAGTGAAGTTTATTCTACAAACTCTCTCTCTCTCTCCTCTCTCCCCTCCCTTCTCTCATCTCTCTCTACTCTCTCTCTCTCTCTCTCTCTCTCTCTCTCTCTCATCTCTCTCTCTCTCTCTCATCTCTCTCTCTTCTCTCTCTACTCTCTCTCTCTCTCTCTCCTCTCTCAGTACAATTGCCCCAATAGCATGCACCATACCTACACACACGCCACATATTATATATATATATCATATATATATATTTATATTATATAATTTATATATAATATTAATATATTAACCTACTATTAATATATATATATATATTAATATATATATTATATAATATATATTATATATATAATTATATATATAATATATAGTATATTATATATTATAGTATATATTTATAAGATGTTATGCCACTTTAAGAGAACTCAGTGATTTTTCTTTCCAAAATGTTATTGGCGACTGAAGAGAATTTTCTTTCAAAAATTTAACCTTTTTCTCCAAAATTTTAAAAATGGGAAAAAAATAAAAAATTCTTTTTTTCTAAAATTTTAAAAGATTTAAATGTGAGATTATTTTAGACCTCTTTGTATTTTGATATTTATTATTTTAATATTCCTTCCCATAGTCACTGAAATGGTTCCATTCTGTTTCCCTTTTATTTATTTACATAACAATTTATTATTTTTATTATTGTCATTAGTTGATAATATTTCATATATTTAATTATTATTAATTATATATTTAAGTTATTATATTATTAAGATGATTTATTAGTAATTTTATTATTTTATATATATTTATAATAACATTAATTATATTATTATTATATATTATTATATATTATCTTATATTATTTATTAATATTATATATATCTATATTATTATTTATATAAGATTATTTATATAATATTTTATATAGATATATAATTCCTTTAAATACCAAAATAATTTTCTTATTGTAGAAATCTAGAATATTTCGTATAGCTTTATTGCTTACATAATATTTTAGTAGCGTATTAATTAAATTGTTATTGAGATCACTAATTGTTTTATTGTATTGTTTTTTTCTTGGTTATTGTAATTGTTTATTGTTATTGTATATGATGTTGGTGGTAAATATATATATTACTTATTATTCATTTATATTTATTTTTATTATTATTATTATTATTATTATTATCTATTAATTTTAATTATATTATATTTATTAATTATTAATTATATTATATTATTTAATTATTTATTATTAATATTATTAATATTATTATTTATTTCTTACTTAACATCTGATCCATTCTTGATAGTGCAAAAACCATATTTAATTAATATATGATGTATAGAGTTATGTAGAAGATGCTTTTGATAAATCAGCGAGAAACATTTAATATTTTAACTAATTTCGAACATCGATATTATTAATAATATTTTTGCCATAATCTTTTTTTATTCTTCTTTAATCATATATATATATATTTATATTATATATATATATATATATCTTATATATATACGTATATATAAATATATATATATTATATATGAGTATATATCATCATTATATTATAATAAGAATATAAGATAGATATATATATATATATATGTGGCGATAATACTCATAGATAGTATTACATTTATAAACGAGTGCTGATAGTAGCGGAATCTGAAAATCTATATCGGATCGGGATTGGGAATTTACGATTTTTAATTCAGGATCGAGAAATGATCGGGATTTTCAACCCTGATTAATGTATAATTAGCTCGGCTGTCACTTCGCAGTTTATTATTTACAATAGTTGGCAAGCCCAGATTCACACGCTGGGAAAGCGCCTGGTAGCAGGTGTGAAGCCAGTGACCCGCTCCGCATGTTTTTTTTTATAGATAAATGAATAATAAGAACACCTACTGGCTGTCATTTTCTCGTTATGATTACTAACGGGCAACTCGCAAAGCTAAAATTTTGCCGTGCAATTCCGAAACAAAAGCGGCTTACTTTATATTTTAAATTAAATTACCATATATCGTTAACGTTAATAACATTTCTTCTTAAAAAATATTTCTTTTAAATTAGTAATAAAATAAACTTTTCCCATTTCCTTCTTTAGGTCAAGTCTCCTTCTGGGTCGCGGCCAAGTCGCTGTCTAGACTGCCTCTTGACTGGCTCTATAGAACATTGTGGTTTTAGATATGATCGAAGCTCAACAGGGTTTTGAGTGCCCAATGATTATTCATGTCCTGTGTGTTCTTTTGTATTGTTTTTTGAATTCTCTGATGCTCCATGAGTACTGAGAAAGTGCTATAGCCTACTAGCGAATAATGATTTTAATGCAGATATTATGCACCATACTGGATCCTATGGTGGCAGAATTCGAGGAAGCGCGTGCAGAGTAATAACACGTTTACGCAACTTGGCAGATTGAAAGTTTTCCAGTCGTTCAGATGAAAGCGGCCAACTCCGCGGGTGGCCGCGAAGGAAGAAAACGTTGAGCAACGCGAGCCAAATTCGTGAGCAAAAGTACTTCTTTTTAGATCTTCCAATAATTCAGTGGATTATGGTAACTGATTATTATCAGCCATGTAAGCTTTGAGTTCCTTTTCGAAACTTCGTCAGGATGAATGTGTGCTAGCGTATCGTAAATTAAGTTTGATAATGTGTGGTGCATGAACTATTATTATCGCCACCACCCATAAGCTCCATTAGACTTCGGTTCCCAAGTAATCATCTAGTACGCCTGTGAAACATTGAAAAACCAGGGGGCTGGGTTGATCATTCTGATAGGTTGTTGTAATGTTAGGCTGTCCATTTGTTGTTGACACTCCTGAACAACAAGTTGTTTTAATTCGAAACTGCATGTTCGTGAGCTTCGTGGTTTCGCAAAATCTTCGCTAAAATGGTAGCGATTGAGTGTGGATCAGATTTCTCGATGTTCACATACTGCATGCGTTGATGATCTCCATAAAATATATAATGACAGTGAATTAAGCAAACTCTTAGTCTTGTGATTCTGACAAGCGATATTCTCTGCCATTTTTCAATTTTTTTTTCGTAAAGCCTGTGCATCACCATACCATCAGCATTGTTGTTTTCAAGAGTGAAAACACAGAGTGTCAGTGATTCAATTCAAATCGCGCAGTCGATTTCGGTGTCAGTTTGTGAGAATGATTCACGGTTCCTCTAAAGTGGAGAAACCCAAGGCCATGGCCTGTTTTGGTTGAAGTAGACATCTTAACTCATTTTTGGTACTTTTCCACAGTATAACTTGCCTGCGAAGGAAAACAAGAGGCTGCTGATTCAGTGCACCAAGTGCTTTGTAGTAGAAACCCTCTGTAATTCCGTTTTTGTTACGGGAAATTCTTTTCCGACATTTGCTGGACACGTCTCAAGCATTTAAGCTCGCTAATTGCAGCGCCAGAACAATTAAGTGAAGCAAAAGTGCAGAAAAAACAGTTAGCATGGTCGATTTGCCCGACTCTCATGGGTACCCACCCCCCCCATTGTTTGCCAGCATTGTCTGAATTAGCGTGGAAAGGTTACAGCTTACTTTGGAAGCCTTACTACTCAAATAATGCTTCGAAGATTTGCAGCCGAGTTTCGGGCGCATGGCGGTAAAAGGCTGGCTTGCATTGTGAACGCGACCAATTTTTCATTGCCAGTTAAAATCAATGAAATGAATGACAAAAATGTTGATGTGATTAGAACTTCCGAAAAAATTACTGTCGAAGCAAAAAACGATAATCAAGTTCTTCACACACACTGTTAAGGATGTCTTCATCTTATTGCGGTCAATAGATATCCGGCATGATAACATTTCGCAAATTTTTTCTTCACGTTGGCATCTCGTATTTTATGTTGGAGGATTGAGTATTTTATAAAACAACCGATTAATATATTTCCGGAAACTACACTGTTGTTCCACACGTGTTTGCAAGGAGTATGCCAAGTACATAGCTAGAATTTAACTAAGAGGCCCAGTCTGTTCATTCCTCTGTCAATTCTGTTGCAGAACCGCAGTAGTATTCCATAGGCCCAAAAACAGGCCGGCTATTGACGGTTCGAGATGTTGCCCTTGAAGAATCATGAACAACGTCATCGTCGAAATCAGGTTCGCCGCTAATAACTTCCGTTTTCATTTTTGCAAAATTTTCACTGAGTATATATATATCGATTGGTGAAACTGTTCTTTTTTCTCTGATTCTAAAACTTTTAATTTTACTTTAACGTACGTTACCTTCATCGTCTCGGCACTTAACCTAGATTTCTCCTTTAAAAGAAGATATTCCTCTCAAAATGTAATGTATACATACTTCCTGAACTTGCCAAAATGTATTTTTTATCATCTCCGAATAAATCACTGGAGACTGGAGATATCGATACTTAGTATCGACGCTTTAAGGCTAAGACTAAAGGCACTTCTTCTCATCAATATGGAAAGCGAAGATATATATAATATATAATATTATATATATATACTATAATATATATTATTATATATAATATAATATATATATATATATATATATAATAATATACTTATATATATATATATTATATAATATAGTGCATATATATATGTTATTTATATATATTTATTGATAATATACATTATATATTTATTATATTATATATATATATTAATATAATATATATATTAATATATATTATTTAATATATAAATATATTATATTATAATATATTAATATATATATAATAATTTAGTATTATATTAATATATATTTTAATATATTATTATGTATTATTATTATATATTATGATTATAATATAATATATAACTTAGATTTATATTATAGCTATTATATAATAGCTATAAATATAATATTAAATAAACATATTTAATAATATAGTTATAAATATATATATAATGTATATTTTAAATAATTAGGTATATAGTATAAATATATATATAATGAGGTATAGGTAGAGTACGTGACTATAATTAATAATATATATTATATATTTATATATATATAATATATTATATGATATATATTTATATATATAATATTATCTAAAAGGAGTCAATATATATAATTATATGTATAATTAAAAATATATAAAATAAATATATATTATATATATTATATATATATATATAATAAGTATATATATATAGTATATATGGTTGTCCGTTCACTATAATATATATACCTACTAATATATATATATAATATTATATAATTATATATATATAATATATTATACTTATCGCCATTACATAGAAGGCAGAAAGCTAATTTAAAGAACGCAAATAATTTACTATTCTAATCTGCGTATAACCTAAACTTGGCATCATTCATTCCTACTGATTAAAAATAAACAGCAAAAAGATAATTAATTAGGAATTTCGAAATATAGGAGTAGAGGTATAGAACAGAATAAACCATCAAACATCAGAATACAAGAAACTCTGGTAAAACTGACACTGAGGTTCTCATTCTTGTCTGAATGCCTTAGAGTACGCCGAATAACTTCTGTATTCATCCTTCTCCGCTCAACTGCCTCCTCGCCAAGATCTTATACGGAAATGAAAAGAAGCGTTTGGCTTGTTTCATTGGCAGCTTAGGCAATATTATGTTCACACAGGATCTCAATAAAATCGAACTATTGAGCGCTGGTTTGCATTTATCACTGTGATTTTTATGAATATTCGTAAATCTCGCACTGCTTTCCAGCAATTAGCAGCATTATTTTTTCGCCATAAACCAATCAGGATATAGAGATCAAACTACAAGGAATTTTTGGGATCCTAATCTTTCGTGCTCAAAATTTTCACATCGTTGAGCGGTATGGGATCGGATGTCTACAGTACGGATTTCAGCGGATCGGTAATTCATGATCGTGAATCTCACTCGTACTCGGATGACTTTATTTAGTATATATATATCTTATTAAGCTCTATAACTCTAATATATGATATATAAGATATACCTATCATATATATACTGTAGCTAAAATAATATTAACTATTAATATAATATAGTTATTATTGTATTATTATTATATATTACTTTTATATTTATATATTATATATATTAATGTCTATATTATTATTACCCTATATATATTATATTATTTAATATATATATATGTAGTATATATTATATAGTATATTATATATATTAATTATATATTATATATATATATATATATATATATATATTATTATAAATTTATATATTATTTATAATACTAGTATAGTATATAATAATAGTACCTATATGTATTTATGAATTATGAAGCATTTGAATATAAGTAGTAATAAAATAGTATATATATATATATAAGGTATATGACTATATATATATATTATAAATATTATAGATATAATTAATTTATTTATATTGAGATAATATTATATTAGTATAGATTATATTATATTATATCCTATATTCCATTATATATATATATATAATATATAACTATAATTATTACCCTTATTATAATTATAGGATATATATTATAAATAGTTATATTATATATTATATATTAGATATATGTATATTATATATATGTTATTATGTATTAACTATTACTTATTTATTATATAATACTTATCACACTATAACTATATATTATATTATCTTATTAAGCAATATATATAATAATAATCATTATTTAGTTAAATTATATATAAATATTTATATGTGTTAATAAATTCCTACATAATAATATAAAGTATAACTTTATTTTATAATTATTATATTATCGGTATAAAATATATATAGTATTTCACCCAATATAAATAAATTTATATAGATAAGAATATTATATAATAGAATTAAATATATAGTTCAATATATATAGAAATTTATAGTGCCTAATATCCTGATGAGTTCATTTAAAAATATATTATATTTTAAGGATAATTTAATAGTTGTTGGGGTAAAGAATAGATAGTTAAATATAAAATGGTATGTAAAATATATATTTATATATAACATAATAATGATATAGATTAGTAGGTATATAATATTGAGTATAGTTATATATATGGTCCTCTCAGTTTCAATTCTTTCTTGCGGATAAATTAATGAATTTTTACAGAGCATAATCTATGTTAATAGGTTTTAAATAAAATTTAAATATCAATCTGTCGTACATTCATTCCCAGTATGCGAGATATTATGGTACCATATTTAACCACCACACCAACATAGCGGCATGTATATATATTATATTATTTATATAATTTATTCCTGATTTGTAAATATATATTGTTATATGTATTAAATATATAATATATATTTTATAAATAGTATAGCAAAATTTGACGTAGCTTCATTATTATTAGGTTATATTATATAGTTACTTATAATAATTAATATAGTGATATATATACCTGTCAAGTGCAGGAGAGGGGAGGGAAAGTAGCTTTCAGCGAACCGATAGAAGGAGATGAACTCTTTCGTAATAAATAATTTATCTCTGAACATTGTTACTATTCTCTCAAGGTCAGTTTTCAAAATTACATTCGTTTGAATTTTGTTCAATAAATACAATCAATACCCATTAGAATGAATTAATTCATGTTTATTTATGTGTTCATAATAAAAAGGTTTCTAAAATTGTATCGTGAATCTCTAATACACTTTACAGTTCCTTGGCTTAATTTTGTTCGTTTTTAAAAGATCCGCAACGGCATCTCAAAAATAAGAGAAATTTTTATTATCGATTTTTCAGAATATCTTCCTTCTTCAGATCTCCATCTAAACCAAATCCACTCTAATCTAAGGATATAAGCCAGAAGTTCCTTGGATTCATTGGTGTCGGACTACCTCGAACCAACCATTGACCTGTGAAAGTTTGATTTACTTAATGAGTCCTTATACTTACAGTATTCGGTAGCGGTATGTGAGTCCACCATGCTGATGTCATCTTCTGACTCTAATTCCCCACGCGATGACAACGAATGGAATATCCTCTCAGAAGTTCGGCCTAAATTCTATTTGCTACCAATTCATAGGTGATTTCTAATCTCTTTGTGTTATAATTTTTATTGCTCCTGATTTATAATGCGGAACGTCATTAAGCTATTTAACTCGAATGATTGTGTCTATATGATCACATATTATTTTCAAAAGGGATTGCTTAGAAAGTAGTTACGGCAATTAAAGCTCCCAATATTGACTATTGTGATCTGATGGCCACTAGGTTTGTATTTGTTGCCTGTGAATAGAGTGGTAGGGTTGTCCTTTAGGTGAACCGTACGTTTAGCTTTAATACTGTCTACCTATTAATCTATCCACTGCCAAAATTTGAG